>APFE031757034.1:124755-187334 GCA_000404065.3 Pinus taeda | reverse complement strand
GCAATTAAGATTATTATATTACTAAATGAAGAAATTCTATAATTTTCTATGTTTGTTTCTCAACCAAACCAAGTTTGTGAACTAAGACTAGCCAAGAAGACTAGCCAATTCCTTTTGATAAAGAAAAATCCTCTCTCCATTTTATCCATTATCTATGATTCAATATGGATATTATTCCTTATAACCAATTTTGCACAACACAAAGGAAGTTATCTAACTTCTCTTCTCAATAGTCCCATAACATCCCTTCATCTCTAGTTCTCATAACATCCCTCCATCTCTAGTTGTCAAGAACACAAGTTGAGTAAATAGAGGAAAGGGAGGATGAGGGCTATAACATAAAACATACTCATTTACCCTATGGTTGTTGCATAATTTGCTAGCATGGCCTCCTCATGAGACATCATGGATGAAATATGGTCTTTGGTTCTTCTAAGCCACTCCATCTACAAAATAAAATGGCTAGCTAAACAAACCGAGGCATCTCTATGTAATGATGGTGATGTTATCCACCTTCAGCTCATTTCTCTTGGCGTAAATTTAAACCTTCTGTGTAGTCTTCTCATTTTGTACTCTTTATTATATGTTTAATTCCTCCATAAATCTACATTTTATGCTTAGAATTCCTCATATGTCTTGAAGCTCTCACCTCAAAGAGTAGTCCCTCCCCCTTTCTCTTCATACTACCCATTTCCACTTCCCCTAATATATGTTTCCTCTTTCATCTAGTTCCATCTAACTAATCCAAAAATGGGTGACAAGATGAGTTTGGAATCTTGAGAAAAGGATTCCAACTAGGTTCTAAGGAAAAATAAAAAATTATAACCCTAAAAGGCCTCCTTATAGGATAACCAAAGTCTGAAAGGATACTAGGTGATCTAATAATCATGTTATGAGTGACCTCAGTTAAAGATTTATTAAATGAAGATATTAGAAACTCATATGTTGGTGTGTGTCTATGTTATTTAAGCAATGGATCAATTAGATTGCAAATACACAGACACTTGAAATGGAAAACAACAGAGAAATATAGTAAGCAAATACAAGAAGACAAGAAACTAATAAGGAGTTCACCATATCCTCCAGGGCTACATCTCCGATCCAACTCTCAGTGTTGGCCTTCTTTTATTGTGTCTTGAAGTAGAGAATTACAATAAAGGAACTCAATATGAGTCTCCTGAAACAGATTGGCTTGGCAGGGTGGTTCTTGGATTCCCCAAACCACTAGAGTACACAAACTCTTTTCTTCGCCAACTCTTTGATCTCTCCGATTTGACAAATCCTCTCAGGGATGGCTTGAATCTCTCAAGCTCTCTGGTGCTTGATGTTGCTTTTGATTAGCTCAACCCTTCTATCTTCTTTCTCCTTTTTTTGCTTCACTGGTTCTTCTCTTCTCTGTCTTTTGTCTTCGATTTTCCTCTTCGGGTCCCCCACTTTTTGTTCTCTGTTCATGGCTTCAAGGCCATTTGGGCTCATGGCAGTTCAGTTCCTCTTCCACATTCATCGGTTTGCCTGCTTGCGGCTGTGCTTGGAGTTCCCTGTTCTAGGTGTCATCATCAGGCTCATAGGGAGTTGCCACTTGTCCTCCTACGAACTACACCAGCCTGCTTTGTCGTTTCAATTCTTCGGTTACGTCGTGGAAGGAGTCTTCCGCCACCGTGGCGATCAATTCAGACTTCAAATTCTTTCAAATCACGGCTTAATCCCCCATCAATTTCGTCTTCTCCATTAGGCGCAATCTCAGCCGTTAGATCTGGAGCCCCCAGATCCAAGGCCATTAGCTCGTCTCGCGCAGTTGACTAGCTTGACTATTAGCGCATGATGAGAGGTGGTTTTCTCTCTCCTCCACTTGCCATGTGTTGGGTGCTAAGTGGAATCGCTCCTTTTTCATCAAAACTGCTTACCGCCCATGGATGCCCCCGATCAATACCGCTGGTTTTGGAGTAGGTCACGCCTTTGGCACTTAGCCTTTTGTCCCATGGTTTTCCAGGCTCCCACGCAACCAAGTGCTTGGGGATTCTCCATTTTGAGGCTTTTTGCCTAGCGATGCGTGATTAGTGATAATCGCGCATCAAAAACTTCCTTTGTTTCGCGATCCGGACCTCCCAAGGGCTAATTTCGCCTCTCGCGCAATCTCCATGGTCCTTGGTTAGTGCGCTTTGAGCAAGGTCCTCGTCGTTCCGCGATGGCTACCAGTGCCACTGGTTTAGAGGTGTTTTTGATCATTGTTTTAAATTCTTTGAAGTCTGTCCTGACCGGGTACAGCCATGGCTCTGTTAATCATTATTTATGGATCCAATTCAAATCACAGCCTTCACGCTGAAAATATTTTGGACGACCAAAAGTTGGTTTTCTTTCAAGCATTGACTAAGTGAGGGTACTGTTGTCTCACGCCTAATCTCAATCCACTTTGCGTTGCTCGGCTTTGAACCTTTGAGTCCAATTCTGAGGAACTCAACATCTCCTTTGTGTGTTGTCCTCACCTTCTTGTCCAAGACTGTGTCTTCCTTTAATTCATTCAGATCTTCAGGTAGCAGGTCACCAATAGAAGGCAATTGACTTTGCTCTTCAAGATCCTCAAACATTAAAGGTTCAAACAATCTCAAGCAATCTGCATTGATGATTGAGTAGATGTGCATGTAAGCTGGTAGATCAAAGCGAAAAGCATTTTTACAAATCTTCTCAAGTATCCTAAAAGGTCCATACCTGATAGGCTTTAGCTTTTTACTTTCACCTTGCATCCTATCCTTGCTGATATACAACCAGATCTGGTCACCAACTTGGAAACAATGCTCCATCTGATGCTTGTCATTCCTTGCCTTATATTTGGCTTGGCTCTTTTCCAGCTATTCTTGTACTGCCTAGTGGATCTCCTGGATCTATTCAATGAACCTAGTTTCCTTGTCCACATCACTGTGTCCATCAACCGTGGTATCTTTACCAAAGACAAAATCCAAAGGAGACCTTGGTGTGAAACCAAAACAGATCTCAAAAGGAGATCTCTGTGTAGAAGAATGTTTTTCTTTGTTGTAAGCATGTTGCACATAACACAACTGTTCATCCCAAAGCTTAGGATGTTTGCTACAATAACTTTTGAGTAGCTGGATCATTGTCCTGTTAACTACTTCTGTCTAGCCATCGGTTTGTGGATGAAAAACTATGCTTTTCTTCAGTTGGGTGTCCATAAGCTCCCATAAACTTGAACAAAACTTCCCCACAAATCAGATGTCTCGATCAGATACAATAGAAGTGGGTAATCCAAAATGAACCCATACATGTTCAAATAACAGTTTTGCAGTTTGTTCAGTTGTAATCTGTTTATTACAAGGTATCAAAATACACATTTTGTTGAACCTATCCACAACCACATACAACTTATCATGACCTTTCCTAGATTTAGGTTGTCCTCTAATAAAATCCATGGAAGCACTTTCCCAAGGGTGAGAAGGAACTGGTAATGGAGTGTACAAGCCTAGTTTTCTATTGTTGCACTTGCTTTGAGCACACATAGTACAACCTCTTACATATCTAGAAACTGTCTCATTCATTTTTGGCCAATAACAAAAACTTTTCAGCTATGCAACTGTTTTACTTACCCCAAAGTGACCTGATATCAGAGAAGTGTGTGCCTCTCTAATTATCTTTACTCTCTCTATTTGTGGAATGCAGAGTTTCCCAAAATGATACAAGAGTCAGATCTTCATACGATAATCCAATTCTTCTACTCTTTTGCCTTGACTCAAAGTTGCATATACATCTTTCAAGTTTATATCTTGAGCATATTTTTCAATATATCTTTCATGTAGTACATAATTATGCTTAAGTATAGTAGACGCATTTATAATGGGTTTAGACAACATGTCTGCAACTTTGTTATGTTTTCCCTTTTTATATCTGATGAGCAAATGAAATTGTTGTAGAAAACCCATCCACCTCTAATGCCTTGATCGCTGCAACTTAGTTTGGGAGTGTAGATATTGGAGTGATTGATGATCAGTGTGTATTACTGTCTCTTTGCCCATTAAATAATGTTTCCATTTTTTCACACTCTGAACTAGTGCATACAATTCTTTATCATATGTAGGATAGTTAACTACTGCGGAATTAAAAGTCTCAGAATGATAACATATGGGTTTATCGTGTTGTGTCAACATTGCTCCCATGGCATAGTCACTGGCATCTATTTGGATCTCAAATGGTATTTGTAGATCAGGCAATGCTAGTATAGGTGCTATAGTCATCTTTTCTTTCAAGGTGTCGAAGGCTTTCTGATGTTTGCCTCCCCACTGAAACACCTTGTTCAATCCTGTCAAAGCATGTAAGGGAGCTCCAATTGAGGAAAAGTTAGAAATGAACTTCCTCCAATATTGTGCTACTCCTAAGAAGCTTCTCACTTTTGTAGCAGACTTTGGTTTAGGCCAGTTTACAATAACTGCCACTTTAGAGGGATCTATTTTCAATTCACCAACCCCTACTATATGACCCAAATAATTTAGAGATGTTTTTCCAAATTCACATTTTGAGAGTTTAACATAAAGCTTTTCTCTTTTCAAAAAATCTAATGTCTACTTAATATGCCTTAAGTGTTCCTCCCACATTTTACTAAAAATTAGAATGTCATCCAGATACACAATAACAAAATCATCAAGAAAGGGTCTGAGTACATCATTCATTAATCTCATGAAAGTAGGAGGAGCATTGGTCAAGCCAAAAGGCATAACCAGTCACTCATACAATCTTTGCTTTGTTTTGAAAGAAATCTTCCATGCATCTTGCTCTGCAACTCTAACCTGATGGTATCCACTGTGCAAGTCTAGCTTAGCGAAATAAACAGCTTCCTTCAATTGATCCAAAAGATCATCTATGCGAGGAAGGGGATAATGATTTTTGATTGTTATTTTATTCAGTGCTCAGTAGTCAATGCACATTCTCCATGAGCCATCTTTCTTTCTCACCAAAATGATCAGTGACCCACATGGTGATGTGCTAGGCCTTATGAACCCCTTCTCGAGCAACTCTTGCACCTGCTTCTTGATTTCAGCATTCTCTAAAGTAAACAAACTGTACATTCCAATGTTAGGCAATGGAACATCTTGCTGCAAAATAATATCATGTACTATTTCCTTTTTTGTGGTAGACCTTTAGGTTCTTGAGACAAAACATCATACTCTGAAACAATCTTTTCTATATCAGCTTGCTGCTTAGCATTACAGCCCTCAAATACATCGGTTTGATTAGGTTTCTTTTCTTTTACAAGCATTAGTAAGAATTTATCATTCTCTTCATCTGCCCTTAGTTTATGAATGTATAATTATTCTTGAGCTTCTGAGCTCTTACAAAGTATTCAATTCCATCTTTAACGAGTAGATACTTGTTCTTAGCTCTATAGAAAATGGCTTTTCTATCATACAAGTAAGGACTCCCAAAAACAATTCCACATATATCCAAAGGAATTATGCCTAACTCAACCTCATCTACAAATGCTGACCCAAAAGAAAACTTGAGTTTGCACTATCTAGTCACTTGTAGTTGTGCTTTATCATTTAACCATCCTAAGGGGTATGGTTTCTTGTGAGGTTTATTTGCTAATCCCAATTTCTTTACAATTGCTTCAGAAATCAAATTTACTTGTCAGCCACTATCGAAAAAAGTATCAATCTTTTGATGTTTGGAAACAACTCGAATATGGAAAAGCTCATGTCTTTTTCTCTCATGTTCTTCATCAATAATAGTTTGAGTAGAATTACTAATAGATGCTTCCGAATTCTTACCTTTTATACCTGTGGCTACAATGATTGTTTCATCTCCCAAGTTTGATCCCAAATCTTTCTGAATAGTTGCAGCAGTCTTCTTCTTCTTGCCCTTGAACTTCTTAGGTCTCAGCTCTGGATGTAGAATCCAACAGTGCTCATCATCATGCCCATCCTTTTTACAGTGAGTGCATGAAGCTTTGCCTTTTTGTGTAGTGTTCGCCTTCCTTGCTTTCCACTTCTGCTTTCTTTTCTCCTTGCTCTTGCTTGGAGTGGATTGGGATGGTCCCCCAACTTTTGGATTTCCATTCTTTCCTCTAGCCTTTAGATGAGTAGCTTGTACAGATACCTCATCTATACTAGTGGGATTAAACATGAGGATAGTATGCCTCATGTAGCTGTGTAGACTACCAATGTACTTCAAAAGAGTCTCTGGTGAGTCTAATGAGATCCCTAGAATCAATGCTCTCTTTCTAAATTCTTGGGTGTACCCTTGCACACTTTGCCCTTTCAACTAACAAAGAGTTTGCCAACTCATCATGGCTTGTTGCATGTAGGCCAATTGATAGTATTGTTTGTTGTTGGCAGAAACAAATTCACTCCAAATAGAGATAGTCTTACCATGTCTTTTCATGTTAGCTTGGGTTTTGCCTTCCCACCAAACCAAGGCAATGCCTCCTAGCAGTAGGCTTGCCAGCTGAATTTTGCTCTTGTCTAAGTCGATGTTTTGCACTCTACAATACACATCAGTTTGTCTTATCCAATTGTCAAAATTTTTAGCATTTATCTCTCCATCATATATAGGAAAATAAGATGCTTTCTTATTATGCACAGGGCTATTAAGAGGTATGAGAAAGTTTTCCTCTTTCCTTTTTACTTTTGAGTGGTCACGGTTATGAAATTCTTCTTCTTTATCTTGTTTAGAACTTCATGAATCTTCATTCTTATGCTTTCTAAAGTCCCTATACATTTCTTCTACCATAGACTTTATAGCTAGGAAACTCTCTATGAATTAAGGGTCTGGCCCCACAGAACCTTCCTCTGACATTGTCTTCCAAAGATAGACCCTCCCAATTTCAGGATTAGTTTCAACCAACTCTCCTTCTCCTAATTTGAGCTTTGATCTAGTGAGCATTCAATAGCTAAACCAACACAAGCTTGTTTAACCTTACAGCCTAAAGCTCTGAAATCACTTGATCTCACAATCACCCTATGAGTGACCTCAGTTAAAGATTTATTAAATGAAGGTATTACAGACTCATATGTTGGTGTATGTTTATGTTATTTAAGCGATGGGTCGATTAGATTGCAAATACACAGACACTTGAAATGGAAAACAACAGAGAAATACAGTAAGGAAATACAACAACACAAGAAATTAATAAGGAGTTCACCATATCCTCCAGGGCTACATCTCTGGTCCAGCTCTTAGTGGTGGCCTTCTTTTATTGTGTCTTGAAGTAGAGAATTACAATGAAGGAGCTCAATATGAGTCTCCTGAAACAGATTGGCTTAGCAGGGTGATTCTTAGATTCCCTAAACCACTAGAGTAGACATGCTATTTTCTTTGCCAGCTCTTTGACCTCTCTGGTTTGACAGATTCTCTGAGGGATGGCTTGAATCTCTCAGGCTCTCTGGTGTTCAACACTGCCTTTGGTCAGCTCGACCATTCTGTCCTCTTTCTGTTTTTTTTGCTTCACTAGTTCTTCTCTTCTATGTCTTCTATCTTCCGTTTTCCTCTTCGGGTCCCCCGCTTTCTGTTCTCTGTTAATGGCTTTAAGGCCATTCAGGCTCATGGAAGTTCGGTTCCTCTTCCACCTTCGTCAGTTCACCTACTTGCAGCTATGCTTAGAGTTCCCTATTCTCGGCGTCGTCATCAGGCTCATATGGAGTGGCCACTTGTCCTCCTGCAAACTGCGCCAGCCTGCTTCGTCAGTTGTGGAATGAGTCTACCGCCACTGTGGTGGTCAATTCAAACTTCAAAATCTTTCAAATCGCGACTTTATCCCCCCTCAATTCTGTCTTCTCCATCGGGAGCGATCTCAGCTATTAGATCTGAGCCCCCAGATCTGACGCCATTCCCTCGTCCCACGCTGTTGACTAGCTCGACCATTAGCATGCGATGAGTGGCGGTTTTGTCTCTCCTCCTCTTTCCACGCGTCGGGCGCTGACTGGAATCACTCCTTTTTCATCAAAATTGATTACTGCCCATGGATGCCCTCGATCAATACCGCTGGTTTTGGAGCGGGTCCTACCTTTAGCGCTTAGCCTTTTGTCCCACAGTTTTGCTGGCTACCACGCGACTGAGTGCTCGGGGCTTCTCCATTTTGATATTTTTCGTCTAGCGATGCACGATTAGCTTTGAGCCTCCCAGGGGCTCATTTCGCCTCCCGCGCAATCTCCACGGGCCTCGGTCAACGTGCTTTAACCGGGGTCCTCGTCGTTCCACGTTGGCTACCATTGCCACTCGTTTAGAGTTGTTTTTTATCACTGTTTTAAATTCTTTGAAGTTTGTCCCGACCTGGTATAGCCATGGCTCTATTAATCATTCTTTATGGATCCAATTCGGATCACTAGGAATGCAGCTCACGATAACAAAAAAAAAGGTTTTGATTTAAAGTGAAGGAAGAGATGGATGAGATGTAAAACTGAGATTTATAGAGAGGAAAGAACCTTAACAACTGAAAATAGATTTGACAATTGGATTCTTAATATGTTTTTCTCATACAATGAATACAATCTTCTCACCCACTAAAATGGACATTATGAAATCATCAAACACATTGAGAAAATAATGTAGAAACTATCTCATTTAGTGCATTCCAAGTTTCATTGAGTATTTCAGGTGTTTTTTATAAGGAAATTCATATGATCATGTTCATGTATGCAATAACAAGAATATTAAAATCTGATAAATAAGACTTAATTTAGATTTAGCCAAAAATAGTATTGGATACCAAATAACATCCGTTACAATAATGCATGATTAATCAAATATTTATGTAGTAGAACTCCATACCAATCCAATATACCACATAATGCATGATTAATGAAATATTTATGTAGTAGAACTACATATATAAGTTTACAACAATTTCCACTCCATTTTTAAAAACAACATTAAAATCTATTTAAAAAGATTGAAAACTATAAAAAGGTTGTCTTGTGTTATATATTTGAAGCTGAGCTCTATTCAATTCTAAGGCAAAAATTTCGTTTCCTTGCAAAGCAAGTGAACATTGTTTCATGAAATCTCTTGAAAAACATCCGACAATTTCATGAGGATTTTTCAACCAGTAGATAAACTGTCCAAATAAATTTAAGCATGTTTTCATCTAGTTGACGTCATGTTAGATAATGGATGTAATGGATTATGGAATATGACCCTTTGCTTTTGCATATGCATATTATATACATACGACGTCATGACCATTTGCTTATGCATATGACATACTTCTACATCATACATAGGGCATTGGTGAAATCATTATTGAAATTTGCTTGCTTGGTTTTACCTTTTCTAATAATTGCCTTTTATTTGTTTTGCATGTTGTCTACGTGGAATGGTCGGCGGCAATTTCCTGCGTATCTTACCCCTTACGTTTCTTGATATCAATATGGTATGATTCTGACTAATTACATAAATTAAGAATTTTAAGCAAAAATATTTTTATATATCATGAAATATTTTTATTTTCAAACTCGTATTTTTATTTTCAAACTCGTAGGCTATTAAGACAGGACAAAGCATTCTATCTAAACCGATTTTTTATTTTATAAACTGCAGTTAATCAGAAGCATTAAACATTTTATAAAAAGACATGACTAAGATGCTACAGCAAGATCTATATTTGTTTCATCAAAGTTGTTTTGTATAGGTTTATCTTATCTGAGATTTTTTTAATTAATCAATTTAATTAAAAGGGTAGATATGACATTACCGTGTTTGAGATAAATTTCAACTCTTAATTTATGACTAGTTTTCTTGAAAGACATATTTATTTTTGAATAAGACTACTAGAATTTCAGTTTAATTATCAATTATTATTAGGTTCATGGTAGGGATCTAACTTCCATAGAAATTTCATAATAGTATAAACAAATCTAAGGCTAAGATTTATTTTCAAAGTAGTTATGTTTCTTCCTTCTAAATTAAATCCATTAATTTTAAAAAGTGTACAAGGAAAAGTGTGATTTGAAATGAGTTACGGTTTCTTGGATATCGGTATTGATAAGCCATGGTATTGTAAAAAGTTTATTTACAAATTAAGAATATCCATGATAAAGTGTGGTGAATCTTCATCATTAAGAATCTTATTACTTGTTTTTTTTTTAAATGTATACATGTTTAATTTATATATTAATTATTTTTATTATTAATAATAATAAAACAACTTAAGTAAAGTTATAATTGTATTTATTCTTAAATATTTTGTCTTTTTATTATGATTGATTATTATTGTCCATTTACTATTCATTAATTTATTTGTTACTACAACTCTAAAATATTTTTTAGAGATTTAGATCCTTATTATCTATTTAAATTATTATATTTAAATTGAAGTTGTTCGAATCCTATTCCAAAATAGATACATTTATTCACGTGATTAATAACTAAGTTGCAAATAAATAGAGTTATTAGGTAGTTCCAATTAAAAAATAATATTTTCATAATTTTGCTTATATTGAATTTGATGGTTTCTCAGGGAACTTTTTACGGCACATTACAAGGCTATTTGACAAATTGTGGGATGGGAGTGGTGTTACATCTCTTGTTTTTTAGTAAGAAAAAAGGTTGGTATATTAGAAAAAAAATAATAAGACCAGTACATATTGTGTGAGAGGTTATCATTCAGCTTGCATGTAGATGAGAATAGTAAACATCAAAATAGAAATGCCGACATATGGTCGGTGACCCAAGCATTAACATTAAATAACCATGATGGCTGAGCAAAAACCCTTACAGTCAGAGAGATGGTAAACCCAAGAGTTGGGTCAAGTATGAATGACATATTTGTAAAACGAGGCATAGTAGAAAAACTAGGAAAACAAAGAGTTACATAAAAGCATGTGATAGTGAGAACTGGAAACAAAAAGACATAAAGTGCTAAAAAGGTGCTTGGACATTTCCAACATCCAAGAGAAAAGAGCCAATCCAGAGAGCGATAAATATTTTGCGAGGTGGATCTAGAATGCCCATTTTAGACATTGAATCTGAAGTGGAATTGTATTCTCTGTGGATGTGCTATATTTGGATCTATTGAAAAGAGGCTTTGAGGTGGTTGATATTTTGTAGCCAAATCTATAGATGTGGATGTTTTATGGCGGCCTAACCCTATACATTCTTAACAATGATCTGCGAGTCTCCATATACTTGCAAAGTAGGGATATTAATGAAGGCATTAGCAACAAAACACATAAGCCCCCATAGAGGCACGACTTTTGCTTTCGATTCTGAACCTATTACTCCAAACCAGTGAATGTTGTAGCTTTGATTGTTTTCCATGAAAATCCATGCCCCACAGCCATGACTGTCGTCTTTTGCTGCCCCATCGAAAAACCCTACATGAAAATAAATATTTTGGACCAATTTGTGTTGTATTATGGATCCCTAAGTAGGTGCAACCCGCAAAGTCGGCCCCAAAACATAAATGATGACGTTGATAATCTTATGCACATCTAGAATATGGTCTTCAAAAATATGTTTTTTCCTACAAAATATGACAATAGGAACAACCCTAAAAGCTCGAGATCTTTTACTCCACCATCTTTGGCAATCCTCAATTGCAATCGGTATATCATATTTGAGAGAAAAAAAAATCAGGATCATATGCCATACCATGGAGGCCTAAGGACATTGAAGAAACATGTACGCATTGCATAAAACACATATTCCTGGTCCATGAAATCTTTTCACTTTTAAATTTTCCTAGTTTAGATTTTGTTCCTCAAGGTCAGCCAGGTGAAGATGATCATTTTAGTAGGAACCCATGCATGTAAGAAAGTAGCAAACCACGATAGGATTTTTGTGTTGAGAGTAGTGAGAAATATATAAGTGTATGTGTTGATTTTTGTTATATTCTTTCCATGACTAGCTCCCCTAGTTAACCGGGGGGTTAGATGGGGGCGGAGCCCCCCCTTCGTTGTGGCAATTGTGTAGCAGGGGGGACACAGGGGGTTTGAGGAGGGCAGGTAGCCCCCCTCTACGAGGTTTGGAGCAGTGACCCAGGGAAATTTTTCTGGATCCTATATTAGGTGGGCGGACCTACCTATGGTTTTGTGCATTGTTTTCACGCATGGTTTTGGGTGCGATGGTTTTCAGTCCATGGTATTGGATGCTTCAGCATGTGTGTGTGTGTGTGTGTGTGTGTATATATATATATATATATTATATATATATATATTATATTATATATATATATATATAATATATATATATATATATATATATATATATATTATATATATATATATATATATATATATATATATATATATAGATATATATATATATATTGTAACATTGAAAGGAACATAATGAAAAATCAAGCTGGTAGTCCCGGTTTTGGGATCCAGCGGAAAATCTCTGTGTATATGTGTTTTATGTGTTATGCTCTTGCATAGTTTATTTTCTATGTCTTAGAATTTGTATGCAGGTAATTTCTGTACAGGGTTAAAACATACATTTGGTATCATAGTTTTTTTCGCTTCAAGGGGACGCCTTTGGTGCTGAGAGGTTTTACATAGGCCTATGGTAGACCCTGTTCAGTAGGAGCTCTGCAAGATCGATTCTGGTGGTGAAAGAAGATGGTGACCAGGGGAAAGATAGAGATTGAGAAATTTAATGGTCAGAGTTTTGAGTTGTGGGAATTCAATATGGAGGATCTATTGGTAGATAAAGAAGAGTGGATCGCGGTAGATCCAGGTAGTAAACCAATGCGAGTGTCTAATGAACAATGGAAGAAGTTGGATCGAAAGGTAAAGAGCACAATACGATTGTGTGTCTTAGATTCAGTATTGCTGAATTTATCAGGGGAAGCTATGACGAAGGCTTTGTGGGACAAGTTAGGGACTTTGTACCAATCTAAGTCTCTGGTGAATAAACTGTTCCTATGGAAAAAAATGTATAACTTGAGGATGAAAGATGGAGACTTGGTGATAGAGCATCTAAATGCATTTAATAATCTGATAGGTCAGTTATTATTTGTTGATATTAAAATTTCAGATGAAAATAAGTGCATCAGATTGTTGTGTTCTCTACCAGATTCATGGGATACTATGGTTATTCCAATAGGTAGCAATGCAACTGCCTTACAGTTTGATGAAATAGTCTCATCCTTGCTGACAGAGGAAATGAGACGGAAAAATATGGAGAGACAGAATGGTGATACCTTGTCTATATGAGGATAGTCCTAGAACAGAAACAAAGATAAGCCATCGAGTGGGAGGTCTACATCTAGAGGGAGATCTAAATTTACAGGAAAACCTATAAAGGCAGTGTTTTGGAAATGTCGAAAGGAAGGGCACTAAAAAAGGGACTGTAAATCTAAATCTCCCGAGAAAGGAAAGGGTTCTCATGCTGCTCCTTCTTCAGAGAAGAAAACCACCTCAGATGAAGGTGGGGATGTGTACTTGGCTTCTTTAAGTAGACATGTAGATCATGAGGCATGGTTGATTGACTCAAGTTCATCCTTTCACTTCACTCCCCATAGAGAGTGGTTTTGCGAGTATGAGAAACATGATGGCGATGATTTCTTCTTAAGGGGTTATAGGAAGGCTAAAATCATTGGTCACAGAAAATTAGAGATGAATTTGAAAGGTGGAAGGGTTAAAACACTTCCGGGTGTTCTGCATATTCCTTCATTGGCTAGAAATCTAATTTTTGTAAGCAAGCCCAATGACGCAGGTGTAAAATCAGTGTTCGAGAAAAATACCTGCAAGATGGTTCGGGGAGCATTGGTATTGATGCGGGGAGTTTAGATTGGAACTTTGTAAAATCTACAAGCTAGCACTGTTGTTGATCGGTGCAACAATTCTGTGGTTTTTGAATGTGGAGAAGAAAATCTAGTGGTCTCTAGAGAAAATACCATGCTATGGCATCAAAGGCTTGGACATATTGGAGACAAGGGCCTTCGAACACTTCATGGTAAAGGTATGGTAGAAGGTATGACTAGCTCTCTCGATTTTGATCTCTGTGAAAATTGTGTATATGGGAAGCAAAATTGGGTGAGTTTCCCTTCTGGTGGTAAAAGCATGAAATAGATATTAGAGCTTGTGCACAGTGATGTGTTTGGAGCTGTGAAGGCTCCATCACTAGGTAAGTCTGTGTACTATGTATCATTTATATATCAAGGAATACATGGATATATTTTCTCAAGAAGAAATTTGAAGTCTTTGACAAGTTTAAAGAATTTAAGGCTCTGGTGAAAAACTATACAAAGAAGAAGATAAAGGTACAGAGGACAGATAATGGTGGAGAGTTTTGCAGCAAGGAATTTGAAGAATTATGTAAGAATTATGGTATAGCATGACAGAAGACTACTCCATACACACCTAAGGAAAATGGAGTTGTAGAAAGAATGAACAAGACATTGATGGAAAGGGCAAGAAGCATTCTTAGTGGTGCCGGGTTAGGCCAGGAATTCTGGCCAGAGGCAGTGGAGACGGCATGTTACCTGGTCAACAAATCACCTTCATCAGTGTTGGAGGATAAGACTCCACAAGAGGTATGGACTATAAAGAAACCATCTCTTTCACATATGAGGGTATTGGGATGTGATGCATATGTACATGTTCCACAGGAGAAAAGAACCAAGTTGGATAATAAATATGAAAAGTACATCTTTATTGGGTATAAGGATGGTTTAAAGGGTTATAAGCTTTAGAATCCAGTAAAAGGAAAGTTGTGTACAATCGATATGTGGTGTTTAGAGAGGTGAAAGATGTTATTAAACATGAAGTCAAACCAAAGGAACTTAAGAAGATAGAGTTTGAGCTTAAGGAGGAAGAATTAGACTCTACGACAGAAGAGGAATCAGAAGACGAAGAGCCACAAACTCTAGGTGTAAGAAGATCAGTTCGAGAAAGAAGGCATACAAAAAGGTATAGTCCATCTTCTTTCTATTCAAATTTGATATATCTATTACTGATGATGATCCCGGAACTGTGAAGGAATCAATAGATTTAGATGATGACAAGCCCTAGAAGGAGGCCATGGTCGACGAAATGACATCTTTGCACAAAATAAGGCTTGGGATTTGGTGCAATTATCGGCTAGAAGGAAACCGATTGGCAGAAAATGAGTGTTCAAGAAGAAGACAAAAGAAGAAGGAGAGGTGGAGAAATAGAAAGCTCAATTGGTAGCAAAATGTTATTCCTAGGTATCAGGAATTGATTTTGGTAATATCTTTTCTCCTGTTGCCAAGGTAGCTTCTATTAGATTACTTTTATCTGTTGTTTCTACTTTTTATTCTGAGGTAGAAAAGATGGATGTGAAGACAACATTTCTTCACGAGGATCTGGAGGAAGACACTCTACATGAAGCAACCTGAAGGCTTTGCAGTGAAAGGTAAGAAAGAACTCATATGAAAGTTAAAGAAGTCTTTTTTATGGGCTAGAACAGTCACCAAGGATGTGGTATCAGAAATATGATACATTTATACAGGGACTTGGCTTCACCAGAAGCAAGTTAGATCATTGTGCATATTTTAAATTAATTGGTGACCATATTATTTATCTAGTCTTGTATTTGGATGACATGTTGCTGGCTGGAAATGACAAAGAAATTATCTAGGATTTGAAGACCCAATTTTCCTCCAAATTCGACATGGAAGATGTTGGTGCCGCAAACTCTATTTTGGGCATGGAAATTAAATGAGATCAGACAAAGAGGAAGCTCTGGTTAAACCAGAGGAAGTATGCCGAGACAATATTGCAAACCTTTAATATGCAGGATAATAAACCGGTGAAGGTTCTTATTCATGTAGGTGTAATGCTATCTACTAAATAGTGTCCTAAGAGATAAGAAGAGGAAGAGGACATGTCCCATGTTCCATATGGAAGTGCAGTCAGTACAGTGATGTATGTGATGGTTTATACTAGACCAGACATTGCACATGTAGTGGGAGTTATGAGGAGGTTTATCTGAAAACTAGAGAAGGAGCATTAGACAGTAGTAAAGTGGGTTTTGAGATATTTTCCTAGCACTAGTGATTATGGTTTGTGCTACCAAGGAAGATGAGGATTGGGCAGAGTTTTGGATATCCATGGCTTTGTTCATGTAGATTGGGCTGGAGATCTGGATCAGAGAAGATCTACAGGTGGGTATGTGTTTAACCTATTTAGAGGTGCATTCAGTTGGATGAGTAAGAAACAATCTGTAGTGGCATTATCAATTACAGAGGTAGAATACCTAGAAGCCAGTCATGTAAGAAAGGAAGCAGTTTGGTTGCAGAGATTGTGTTCAAGTATGGGGTTAGTAGAGGGAGCTATAAGGATATACTATAACAACCAAAGTGAAATTTTCTTGGCAAAGCACGCTTCTTATCATTCAAATACAAAGCACTAGAAGGCATCCTAGGTGCACCGGAAGGCATCCTAGGAATGAATGTCCATTGAACTCTATAGAGGTTTGTTCAGTCTGTGAAGAAGATCATTCTACAGATAAATGCTCTTCCTTTCCCGGACTTAAAGTAGTATATCAAGGGCCCGAAAGCGCCACTGAACCACTCTATTTCATAAACCAAAGGAGGCCACATGGACCTAGAGCATTGTTGAGCAAAGGAAAAGGTACGATTCTGCCATTCATTCTTTATCCTTCCCTTTCAACATAATTCCTTTTATTCTAAAAAATGGAAATATGATAGAATATTATAATTGAAATGGGAAAGTAGTGGTTAATACGAATTAATCAATTATTGTGTTTTTTATACAGGAAAGGAAAGATTTGGAAAACTGCTACTTGGAAGGTAAAGACAAAAGCAGAGCAACTATTGTTCCTCTGCTAGGAAACCGTGTCCAAACAAGGAGATTGAAACTGGAGTGAGAAGTTCAGGAAAAGAAGGAGAGAACAGAGCACCTGCGCAAGAGGACAAGAAGATAATTGAAGAATAGGAGATTAAGCAAAGCCCTGAGGATCTTTTGATATTGAGAGGTTGCTACTTTAAAGGTTATCTACAACCTTGATGTATCTGCCTACCCATTATAAATGGGGCAATGATTGTAAAAACAGGAGGGGAGATTTTGATTTTTCAAAAATTACTGTTGTAATCTCAACTTTGATCATCGACTCTCTTTGAAGAGTGATAGCTATAAACTTTGCCATACATGATTAATATATAGCTCAGTTGTTATTCCATTAACTGATCATGGAGTAAACTCACCAGTGCTTCACTAGTGGCTAAGGGCCCGGCCCTGGTGGATTCACCTGCATCTTGTATCACTATTTTACAATTACAGTCTTATGTGGTTTGATTTCCTTTGCATTTCGTTAATTCGCTCTATTCATTAATCTTTTGTTTATGAACATTTCACGAAATTGCTCTGTTATATCGAATTCATGATTGGATTGCATTGGTGTCAAAATTATTAATTATAACCTGAAATGTCCTGTTGTTCATTATAATCTAATACTACAATGTCTGATTGAGATTGTTGTTTATTTACTTATAATTGTGATTGTTGTTCAATTAAGTTACCATTCAATTATAATTTCTATCGTCATTCCTTTAATACCTGTGATTAATGTTCATGCTGCTAGAATAATATTGTTCATTCAGTTTAAGTTATCATCGTTGTGTGTTTCCAGTTGATTTGCTTTGTTGTTCCATTGGATTAAGATTGCTACTCAATTCATTTCTGTTAAGATAAACTCTGTTTTTTAATTCATTTCTGATAAATCAAGCTTTGCTATTTAGTTTTTCAATAGACTTAGTTGATATTCCTTTTTTGTCAATTGAATTTTTATTTCCAGTTATTTGCTTTAGTGTGGATTGAAGGATCTACAACTATAAAGGACACTTACTACCACTGTCTAAGTTCTCAGATTGGAGATCTTGCCGATGATTGACTTTCATTTGCATCAGTTTATAGAGGAGAGAGTTATCATTATTGAGTCCTTGACTAATGATTGTTTGAGTGAATGATTTAGTTACATAACATTTTAGTTTCTTGCTATTCCAATTAGATTTTGTTTCCAGCATTCAGTTATCTTTTCATTTTAAAGCACTATACTGCAAGACATTCCTCTTGAGCAAGTGACCGCCTCAGATTGAGTACACTCTTGAGAAAAGAAAATCGTCACTTGGTTGATAATTAATGTAGGATAAATAAGAGTTCAAAAGACACCTTTTATCGACCAACATTTTGGCGTTGTTTTCAGGGAGAGTGTAGCCATTTGTTTAAGAAGAGTAGTGTGGATTTGATAAGTGTCTGCTAGGAGAGAATTGGGTATTAAAAATGAAAGGAAAGAACCTATGTATGGAGCATGTAACAGCCCCACTCCCCCGCTCGCTTTCTTGCATATTTGTTGATTACTTTGGGTAGAAATAAGTGTTTGAGTTGTGTGCATGACTAAGCAAAAAAAGCCTGAAAAGAATCCAAAACCACTACCCAAAACTGATAAAGCTAAGGGGCTGGTGACCCTTGGCCCGATCGACCTTTATAGACGATATCATCAAGAAAGCAAAATCTTAGCCATCAGTAGGTTCTAGAAAAGTTGCTTCTAGACAACCTACTAGCTCTCTTCAGGCCACAAAATCACCATCTATAGCCTTTGCTGGGGTGCATAGCCAAACAGAAGAAATTGAGCAATATTTTCAAGAAATTGAGAATTCTCACCAAATTTCTTTACAAGAAGGGAACTCTAGTAATCTCTGTGAAGGAGGAGGAGAAATAGGGGAAATAGAAGAACCAAGATCCCCTCTTCGAGTAGTTCAAACACTAAGCAACCCAAATAAGGGAAGTGCTGTCAAGATCATCCAAAACAAAGATGAAGGATCTAAAGAGCCAAAATCTCCCCAGATATTAGTTCAATAAGGAACTCTTATTATCCTAGACCAAGGAAGTGTTTTTAAGGTCAATCCTTCTAGTCAACCCAGGAATAATTCCTTAGAAATCCCAGAAGGATATTGGCATATATTCGATCAAATGGCCCAAAATAAACAAACACCTCAAACCTCAAAACTACAATATCCAATTGTGGACACTACATTAAATGCACCTATGAAAGCCATACCTCTGCAACATATCCCTACATTCCATGGTTTAACATCGGAAAACCTAGATGCATTTCTATTCAAATTCGATGTGTTATGTCGAGGGTATTACTAAACAACAGACCCCCAAAAAATAAAACTATTTCCCTCCACACTAAAAGGAGCAGCTCTATGATGGTTTATGGGGTTAGGTGGAGGAATTATAAACGACTGGGATCAAATGAAAGATGCCTTACTAAAAAAGTATCAAGATTACTGCAAGTCTAGAGAATTGAAAGATGAAATATTTCAGATGGTAGCCAAACCTAATGAGACACTAGAAGAATATGTTCAATTTCAATATAATCTTCAAAGATCTCCTTATGTGTCATTACCCTTACCTGAAAATGTGTTAAAAACTACATTAATTAAAGGAATGAAGTAACAATGGGTTGAGACACTAAATATTATGGAGAAGGGTGACATTTATCAAGAAATTTTTGTTGACATTATTGACTTGTGTATCAAGAGTTCGAGAGGCAATATGAGGCTAATATTGACAGAACGTGACATAATCACAAGGAACAACAAGATCTCCAGTAGAGGTGTAACACGTGTGGAAATTTGGAATCTACTGAAAGACTTCAAAATTGATATTCTAAGGACTCTAACAATGCAACTCGACATTATGCAAGCTAAACAAAAGCAAGCAGAAGCAGAGCAAAATCTGGCAATATTATGCCCAATATGTAGAAAGAAGCACAACCATAAAGAGTGCCCGCTGGATACCATCCAAGTCTACACCATCTGCACGAAATACCACTCCACAAGAAACTGTCCCTCACTCCCGAGCCTGAAAGCAGTCTACAAGGAAGCGAAAGAAGAAACAAAACCAGTGTACCTACTCAATCAAAGCTATCAATGGGAGCCACGACAAATAGGTATGCGTGTTGATCCATCTTCTTCTTTTTAGTCTCCTTAGTATAATGCTCAGCAATATAATGGAATGTGGCAAAATCAACCACCTTTTCCTAGCTGGTCATAACAACCATTTCCTACATCATCATGGACAAATCAAACAAATCAAACCAATTGGCCAAACTTCCCTTACTATCCACCATTTTGGAAAAATAATGCATATCCGACACAATGGTCACCCTCCACCTCGCAGAGTCAAACCTAGCGGTCAAACAAGCAAAGACCTATGAATCAGCCAGCCAAAACGATTCCTCTCCCTCAACCTACACTGCCAACACCATATACATTGCAACAAAATCCTCAAACCAACTTAAGACTGCAACTCCTAGCCCAACCCAACCCAAACCCTAATAATAGACTCGTTCAATCTATTCAAATAATCGAAGCACTAGAACTAGAAACTGAGTTAAGGAAGTGAAACAACCTTCCTTTAAGGTCTGGGCACATAATAGAAACTGAGGGAGATAAAAATGCTCAAGTTGAAAATTTGTTAGCTTTAGAACAACCATTACAAGAAGAGGATGTGGTTAGACAACAAACTCATGACCAAGCAACCACTTCTTCTCCCCCATTTCCAGAACGACTAATCATACCGTAACCAATAGATCATCCTGACTTTGATCTTCTGGGAGAACTAAGAAATTTTTGTATAAAGATCCCACTCCTCTAGGCAATCCAAGATACCCCGATCTACGCAAAAGCCATCAAAGAGTTATGTATAAAAAAGCCAAAGAGGAGAATAACAACTAACCCAACTGTCCAAGTAATTGACACCCTATCTGACTTACTATCTGGAAGAGAGGCACCCGTAAAATATGAGGACCCAGGGAATCCTATAGTTATGGTGAAAATCAATGGACACTCCTTTCCAAATGCCTTAGTTGATTTAGGAGATGCATTTAATATTTTAACGACCACCACTTGTCAAAAGCTTAGTATTACATCATTAGATCCAACCACAACCTTATTGGAGTTGGTTGACCGATGGTAGTCAAATCAGAAAGCACACCACCTGATGTAATGGTCTCCGTAGACTCCTGGGAATACCCTGCAAACTTTCTGATAATTAATCCCAAAAACAGGTTAGATGGACACCATTTAATCTTAGGTATACCTTGGCTAGCAACTGTTGATGCTTATATTGGCTACCAACAAGGCAGTATGACTATAACTAGAGGGAGTAATGTCAAGAACTTAGCTCTATACCCTCCAGCCCAACCAAGCCTAACAATAATAAAAACTAAAAAACAAAATGTATCATATCTCCCAAAAAACATATGCCATGAATATATATGTCGTTCTTTTTTTACTATACGATTGTCATCCAGGGCGCTACTCTTCTATTGGTACGATCGAGGACCTATCATTCTTCACGGGGGCAGGCGACTTCCAAAATATGCCTGTATATGTGTCAATGCTTTACTCAGAGGTACTGAGACCTCATAAGATCTTGGAGACAACAAATTTTGACGATATTAATGCTTCTAATAGATACAAAGTTTTGTTGTTCCATTTCTATTTCCGTGTTTTTTTCTGCAAATTTTAACACAGTGCTAAGCATAGATGAAATGGGAGGCCAATTAGTACGTAGTGAACCACAAGTGCTGATGATTTCCAACCCTGCATGAGCAATTATGGAAAGAGAAAGATGGATCAATTACCTTACACGGCTACAACAATCCCATGAAACTGTGGCCATATGAATTCCTGCAGAATTTGCAGGAAGATTATTCCATGGTGAGGGGAAGGTGAATAATGGTAACAGAAGTGGTAATTGCCGAAGTATCTAGACTACTGGTAGTCGAACTAGTATGGACCCAGAAAAAAGTGAGACTTCAAGACGCCATAGCCATCTTCCGGGACAAAAGACAAAACCTTACCATCAAAGGAAAAGGAGTCCTGCCTGCAACTCTGGGAGAACCATGGGCATAATTAGCCATAATAGTGCAACTCTATATCACATGTGATGGGAGAAAAGATGTCGTATGACCGCGTCACCTCAAATTATTAGTAGTGTTAAGACAAAAAATTGTTGTAAATTTTTGTGCATATTTAAATTTTTTATTGCATGACACTACTCGGAGTATAAGGAAATCCCATCACACAAAAATAGTAGTAAGCCATCATGGTTTGATTTGGTTAATAGTCAACCACAATCTTGCTCAGCAATAGAGTAGTTGGGAAGAACTAGTAGGGGGTTGGCCTTACTAGCCCCGAAATGAAAATGAACTACCAACACATCAAATAAACCGCAGAAGCGCAAGCAGTCCTCTAGATTGAGGAGAAGCAGGGGAATGTTTGGAAGTCTTCAAGATAATGGTAGCCAGCCCTTAGAAGTACAAGGCATCAAAGATGAGAAACCCCCAAAACTTGAAGGAGGGGAAAATGTGGAAGAAAAAATAGAAGAAAACTATATAAATTGAACTGGGAAAAACTCTGAACATTAACAAAAATCTGACAGCTGAACAAGAGGAAAAATTGGTCCAACTTCTGAGAAAATATAAGGAAGCCTTTGCATGGGACTACCCAGACATGAAGGGAATTGACCACCAGCTATGCACACACCACATATATATGGAAAAAGATGTTAGGCCCATTCGCCAACCTCAAAAGAGATTGAATCCTCACCTGAAAGACATTGTGAAAGCTAAGTTACAAAAGCTTTTAGATGTAAACTTTATTTATCCAATCTCTGATAGCAAGTGGGTTTCTCCACTACTAGTGGTGCCAAAGAAGAATGGAAAATGGGGGATATGTGTAGACTACAAAGAATTGAAAAAAGCAACACAAAAAATCACTTTCCCCTTCCATTCATTGATCAATTATTAGATTAATTAGTAGGAAAGAAATTATTTTCTTTCCTAAATGGCTTCAGTGGATACAATCATATTCAGATTGCCCTTGAAGACCAAGATAAAACTAATTTTACATGTCCATGGGGAACATTCGCTTACAGAGTCTTGCCCTTTGGCCTATGAAATGCCCCTGCCACATTTCAAAGGGCTATCTTAAGCATCTTTTCAGATTTAATAAATGAAGGGATTGAAGTTTATATGGATGATTTTACACCCTATGGGGATGATTTTGAGCCGACATTATAAACATTGGAAAAAGTGATACAAATATGTATCGCTACTAGACTTTGCTTGAGCCATGAAAATTGCCACATGATGATGGCCAAAGGACTTATTCTGGGTCATTATATCTCAGCAGCTAGGATACAAGTAGACCCAGCTAAAATTCAGATAATCATGTTAATACCTATGCCTACTACACAAACAGAGGTACACAATTTTCTGGGATTCTTTGGTTATTATAGAAGACTCATAGAACATTTTTATCAGATTGTTGCACCTTTATATGCACCAACGGAAAATGTTGACTTTATTTGGACAGATAAGTGTGATCGTGCTTTTGAAGATCTAAAGAAGCTTGTATCAGCAACCCCAGTATTAAGGGGCCCAAATTGGGATTTGCCATTCCAAATTTCATCTAATGCTTTAGATATAGCTATTAGAGCAGTTCTTAGGTAGGAAGAAGATAAAAAGCCATATGCAATTTATTATATTAGCAAGAATCTATCTCCTGCTGAGCTAAACTATACTGTAACTGAAAAAGAGCTTTTTAGCTGTAATACATGATGTAAATAAATTTAGGCATTATATCATTGGATATCTTGTTGTTTTATATACAGATCACTCTACCATAAAATATTTAGCAAATAAACCTATTACAAATGGTAGAGCAACAAGATGGTTGATTTTATTACAGGAATTTGAAATCACAATAAAAGATTGACCTGGAAAAGAGAATCCTGTAGCTAATTTTCTCTCACGAATGCTGAAGCCAATGGACGCAACAACAGTCAAAGATCAATCCCCAGATGAACATTTGTTTACTGTTACTGTTAGAACACCATGGTACGCTGATGTCGCAAATTATTTAGTAGTAGGTAAATAACCCAAGCATCTAAACCCCAATGAATGGAAACAAATTGTACAGCACAACACCTGATTCTAATGGATTGAGGCTACCTATTTCATACAGGGGCAGATATGCACATCAAAATATGTGTCCGTGAAGACGAAATATTTGACATTCTAAAAGCTTGTCATGATGGACCGTGTCGCAGAAATTTCACAGACCCCAGAATTGGTCAAAAGGTTTTACAAACAGGTTATTACTGGCCTACAATCTTTAAAGATGCTAAGAAGTTTGTAGAGGCCTGTGATAGTTACCAAAGGGTAGGATGCCCTGGGAAATCCAATGAAATTCCTTTGTAGCTGCAATTAGTAATTGATCCACTTGAGCATTGGGCACTGGGCTTTAGTGGTCTGATTAACCTATCATCAAATCAGAAAACATACATATTGGTAGCAACAGAATATGTTACCAAATGGGTTGAAGTAGAGGCACTACCAAGAGCTACAAAGGAATAACACTTTCGCATTTTTGTTGTTCCTTTTCGAAGGAACAACACTTCCACATTTTTGTTGATCCTTCTCAAAGGAACAACACTTTCGTATTTTTGTTGTTCCTTCTCAAAGGAACAACACTTTCGCATATTTGTTGTTCCTTTTCAAAGGAACGAGACTTTCACATTTTTGCTATTCCTTTTCAAAGGAATGACATTTCCGCATTTTTGTTGTTCCTTTTCAAAAGAGTGGCACTTTTACATTTTTGCTGTTCCTTTCCAAAGAAACAACACTTTTGCATTTTTTTTGTTCCTTTTCAAAGGAACGACACTTTCGCATTTTTGTTGTTACTTTTTAAAGGAATGACACTTCCACATTTTTGCTATTCCTTTTCAAAGGAACAACACTTTCGCATTTTTTTCTATTCCTTTTCAAAGGCACAACATTTCCGCTAGTTTGCATTTTCCCTGATTCCTCTTAAAGGAACAGCACCTCTGCCAGATTGCATTTTTGTTGTTCCATGTAAGGAACAACACTTTTTGAATGCATTTTTGTATGAACATCATTCTGATAATTTCTTGTGAGTAATGGTTCAGTTGTCATGATCCCTTCACAACATAAATATAAATTCATGCAAGAACAAAAACCCAGAGGATATTGAAATCGGCAAACAAAAGAAAAATCACTATTCTTAGAGAAACTGCTTGGTATTGATAAGAAAAAGGGGGGAAAATATACAACTATTTATATCACTTTGTTGTTTTTATTTCCACTAAAACTAAGTGATTGATTATTTTTATCATGTTGGTTCTTCCCTACTCCTCATAACTCTCTTTGATTATTAGTATCGAATACGAATAAGGGTATAATTTTCTCTATTGAGATGTTCAGACTTCTTCCACCATCCCTACTCTTGAGGAGTGATGAGCCATCCTCTATATATAAATAGTAAGTGCTATATAAAATAAAAAGAAAATAGAAAAAAAAATCTATCTGATCACTAACAATTCTATGATTTGGCAAATGGAGGATAGCGGGTCTCATCAAGAGCTAGTTTACCATGTTCATAAGGAAGCGATGAAGTGGCATTCCTATTATGGCTACCACATCAGGGAAATAATCCAAGAGGCACATAAGAACAATAAAAGGCCTTGTAATTAGAGGTATGTTATCGAGAAAACTAGTGTCCATTCAGAGCTGCTAGTCCCACTAAGATGGGTAGCTATCTTAGAAACAAACAAACTAAATTTACTTGCGTTTTCCTTTATGAGAAGTAGATGAGAGAGAAGCAGAGAGTACCAACCTCAGTCTTTTGCTTGGCTCCTTGCTTGTTTCCTTTCCCCTTTGACAGATCTTTGCTGCGCCTTCCTCGCTTGTCCCGCTTCAAAGAACACCTATAGAGTCAAATTAGCATAATACCGTCAAAGCATAGAGATCTACAATCATAAAAAAATATAGGATCAGATATATATTGACCATACAAATTCATATATCAATTCAATATTCAAAGACATACAAGAATATGGAGGAAAACTCAAATAGATTTATTGATAGAAGTAGTAGAAGAGAGGATTACAACCCATTGATCTGACCCTGTGCTATCCTCCTAGCATGAAAGCCCTTCTTCACCTCATGAAAAGCTAGATCACCCAACACTATGATGTTCCACAAAGAAACCAATAGCACTTCCTTACAAGATGCAAAATTCCAACCTCTGGATCTCTAAGATGATGGATCCATATATAGATGTTTGCAGGTGGGTGAGTCAGCTTCTGGGTTTTTTATTAGTGTGATTTCTCTGATAGTTCTCAATTCCACTTGAAGATTTCATGATCTCTTACTGATCCCTGGGCGAATTCAGAGAGGCAAGTGTCATAGGAGAAGTTTCTAGAAGATTCCATGATCATCCACCTTGCAAAATGTCTTTTCCATTTGTCTACTCTCGCCCATCGCACCCCATAGAAGGGCTTTTTAGTATGCATCGCACCTGCCATGTGCATTAGGTAGGATGCATCGTACTTTGACCATGGAGCAGGTGAGATGGTCTAGTTTTGACCAGTTCTGAGCCGTTTTTCATGGAGAACTTCTAGGAGATGATGTAATCAGTTGACCTTGTTCCTTTAGGGTATGGAACAACACTTTTCAGGACTTAGAAGCCCTTGGTTTACGGACATATAAGATTGGGGTTGCAGTGCCCTAATATGTCTATAACAGGGTCTCATCATGAGCCGACCTACCCACCTTTCATTCCTTCCTAGTGAATGGAATTTAGACTCATATGGTTAACAAGCCAACTCAATGGCCTCCATTCTCTCAAAAAGCATTTTCCTAGGCATACATAAAGGATTTGGTTCCAAGGGTGAAAAAAGCAACTTTGTCAAGGTTATGAACACCTATGGGAAACAGAGCTATGCTGATGATATTGAAGTCATATTACTACACATCAATAGTCATTATAAACCCTCTTCTTATATCTTTATCTTGATATCAAATGAGATTATGTTCTGAAATCCTTTTGAAACTATTACACATGAAATATTGTTTAAACATCAATCATAATGGTTAAGTGGATAATGACCGCATAAGCACTTTTACTTATGTGAGTTGTCCTGTCCCCTATTTTTCGCATCATTTCATAGCATTTCTATATCTATTTGTGATTTTCATCTTAAGCCTCGATTTCAGTAATTCACTACTTTTGCAATCATGCCATGAATATATACGTCGTTCTTTTTTTATTGTACGATTGTTGTCCAGTACACTGCTCTTCCATTAGTATGGTCGAGGGCAACCTATCATTCTTCAGGGGGGCGATTGACTTCTAAAATATGCCTATATAAATGTCAATCCTTTACTCAAAGGTACTGAGACCTCATTAGATCTTGGAGACAACAAATTTTAACGATATTAATGTTTCTAATATATACACAGTTTTTTTGTTCCATTACTATTTACGTGTTTTGTTCTGGAAATTTTAACATAGTGCTAGGCATAGACGAAATCAGAGGCCGATCAGTACGCAACGAACCACAAGTGCTGATAATTTTTTATGCTACATGAGCAATTCTGGAAAGAGCAGGATGGATCAATTACCTTACACAACTATAGTAGTCCCATGAAATTGTGGCCATTGAATTTCTATAGAATTTGCAGAAAGATTATCCCATGGTAAGGGGAAGGTGAATAACAGCAATGGAGGCAGTAATTGTCGAAGAATCTAGACTACCGATAGTCAGACGAGTATGGACCCAGAAATAGGTGAGACTTCAAGACACCATAGCCATCTTTCAGGATGAAGGACAGAACCTTACCGTCAAAGGAAAAGGAGTCCTGCCTGCAACTCTAGGAGAACCATGGGCAAAATTAGACATATTAGTGCAAAGTTATATCATGTGCAATGGGAGAAAAGATGTGGTAAGACAGCTCCAACTCAAATTATTAGCAGTGTTAAGACAAAAATGTGCTATAAATTTGCCTGCATATTTACATTTTTTATTGGATGAATCTGCTCGGAGTATAAGGAAATCTTGTCACATAGAAATAGTAGTAAGTCATCACTATTTGATTCGGTTAATAGTCAGCCACAATCTTGCTCAGAACCAGAGTAGTTGGGATGAACTAATAGGGGGATTGACCTTACTAGCCCTGAAACAAAAAAGAACTACCAGCACATCAAATCAACCGAAGAAGCACAGGAAGTCCTCTAGATTGAGGAGAAGCAGGGTAATGTTTGGAAGTCTCCAAGATAATGGTAGCCAACCCTTAGAATTGTAAGGCACCGAAGATGGACAATGCCCACAACTCAAAGAAGGGGAAAATGTGGAAGAAGAATTAGAAGAAAACATGGAAAAGGAACCGAAGGAGGAAACTGAGCACTCCGGCGAGGAAGAAGGGGAGGAAGCAGAGCCACCCGTAGCCTCCTGTAGAAGCCCATTACAAAACCCTCTGCACGAAGATGAATTTTCCCAAATTTTGGCCAATATGGGGGAGTATATCTAGCCCCACAGCCCACTCAACCTCGATATTGAGGTAGGACAATCACAGGAACACTGTTCTCATAGTAAAAGTGCATCTGAGGAGATGAATGATGACGATGAAGCAGAGGAAGAGGCCACTTAAGAAGTGGCAGATCAAACCAACGTTACCTCACCTAAGAAATCTGATCAAAATAACGAGAACACTGAAGAGGTGCTCCAAGCAGATACAAACCAGGGCAAGGACACAGTCCTAGAAGAACAATGCCCAGGCCTAAGAATGGAAAAATTGTTACTTAGAAGAAGAAGGTGAATGAAATCAAGAGGTTGCGAAGAGAAAAACAAAGGCTACTAAATGTAGTAAAACAATTTAGACAACAAATAAGAGTCTTAAAAAGGGGGAAAACCTCAAAGAAAATCCCGAGAACATGGGATATAGCCACCCAAATGAAACCCCATAAAATGAGAACCAAGGGAACTCAAACTAATCCCATTGTAATTCATGACCGCAAGGAACAACATACAGTTGTTACGAACACAACAACCCAAATAGAAAGTCCACTCGTGCGTGACAAGGACATTTAGATAGAGGCATTGTCCTCTAGTGTCACAATTAACCAGACATCTCATGAGAAGGAAACACAGACTATAGGAATTAGATATCAAAATAAGAAGATCCAGGTGGATCTTCAACCCAAAAATGTTTTGATGGACAATGATCCTAGGATAGTGAAACTCCAAGAGGATCTGGCACAGGCTTAGCAGACGATAGGAAAACTCATAGAATAGACTGTTCCTCAGGAGAAATACCAAAATTTATAGTAGCAATTTAAGAACATCAATGCATCAGAAAGTGAGGCCTTTGATAAATGTTAGAAGGTAGAGGAAAAAGTTGAAAAGGTAACAAATAAGCTAAACTCAGTCATAAGTCGATTGATTACCCTCTGTTCTCTATATATTGATGTTCTAGCATGTAGGGAACCTGCCAAAATTTATGCTTTGTTTTTGTTAGAAAGGTATTTACAGTTAAAAATTAAGGCTATCAAGACAGGGGTACCTATACAGTTAAAAACTATTGATGATTTCATAAACTATTGTAACCATTATGGAGTGAAAGTCCAGCCATTGCTATGTGAATTTTATTTGCGTAATTTTGTGTTGGAGGAGGAAATGGAAAAGAATCCCAGTCCTTTTGTGGGTGATATCCATATTCAAGCATTCATCTCGTTTGTTGTTAACAAGATAAAGTGGCTCAAGGTCCATGTTACTTCTCAGAGACAAGAAAATAGGATGGACCTCTGGGTTAGAGGTGAACTGAAAAATCCATTGCAATTGTGGGCTAAGCATAAAAGCCTAATGAGAAAGGAGGGTGCGATCCAGATTTTGGGACCCATCCATAAAGTAATTGTCTAGAGAGGAGTAGAATACTTCCTTTCAATCAAAGTACCTGCCATAGTAGCAACTAAACTCCGATGGAAGACTTCCAATCGAAATATCCAGGACAGAGAACCCTTCAATTATAAAAATTTTAAATTAGTTGTCAATCGCTTGGTTACCTATAGTAACCTCATCTTGAGAGAAGGCCCACTTTGGCTAGGTTGTAGATTTTGAAGCCCCATTATCTGGTTTCCTATAGCAGGATATAAGGCTATATACGAATTGCCTGAGCGGTAGACAGGAGCCATTTTTGAAGTTTTAGCTGCAAATCATGGTTTTAGAACCCTTACTAAAAACCCCTCTCCAGCCTAATCTCTAGCTGCTTTGCACATAAACTACATGGTTTTCATGAGGGCGTGAAAAAGGGTAAGCAGGGGTGTGTGTTGAGAAAAGGAAAAGGTATGATTCTGCCATTCATTTCTTTATCTTTCCCTTTCAACATAATTCTTTTTATTCTAAAAGCTGGCAATATGATAAAATTTTATAGTTGAAATGGGAAAGTAGTGGTTAATATGAATTAATCAATTATTGTGTTTTTTTATACAGAAAAGGAAAGATTTGGGAAACCGCTATTCGGAAGGTAAAGACAAAAGTAGAGCAACTACTGTTCCTCTGCTAGGAAAGCATGTCTAGACAAGGAGATCGAAACTGGAGCGCGTTGTTCAGGAAAAGAAGGAGAAAACAGAGCATCTACACAAGAGGAGAAGAAGATAATTAAAGAATAGAATATTAAGTGATATATCTACCTGCCCACTATAAATAGGGCAGGAATTGTAAAGACAGGAGGGGAGATTTTGGTTTTTCAAAAATCATTGTTTTAATCTCAACTTTGATCATCGACTCCCTTTGAAGAGCGATAGCTGTAAACTTTGCCATACATGATTAATATATAACTCAGTTAATGTTCCATTATATGATCTTGGAGTAAACTCAATGGTGATTCACTCGTGGCTAAGGGCCCAGCCCTAGTGGATTCACTTGCTTCTTGTATCACTTTTTACAATTACAGTCTTGTGTGGTTTGATTTCCTTTGCATTTCCTTAATTCGTTGTATTCAGTAATATTTTGTTTATGAACATTTTGTGGAATTGCTATGTTATATCAAAATCATAATTGGATTGCATTGTTGACAAAATTATTAATTATAACTTGAAATGTCCTATTGTTTATTTTGATCTAATACTGCATTGTCTAATTCTGATTGTTGTTCATTTAATTTTTGCTCACTTATAATTGTGATTGCTGCTCAATTAAGTTATTGTTCAATTATAACTGCGATTGTCGTTCCTTTAATACCTATGATTACCGTTCATGCTGCTAGAATAAGATTGTTGGTTTAGTTTAACTTATAGTTATCGTGTGTTTCAAGCTGATTTGCGTTATTGTTCTGTTGCATTAAGATTGTTGTTCAATTCATTTCTTTTAAGATAAACTCTATTTTTTAATTCATTTCTGATAAATCAAGCTTTGTTGTTTAGTTTTTCAATAGCTTAGTTGTTGTTCCTTTTATGTCAATTGAATTGCTATTTCTAGTTATTTTCTTTAGTGTGGATTGAAGGATCTACAACTGTAAAGGACACTCACTACCCCTATCTAAGTTCTCATTTTGGAGATCTTGCCTATGATTGATTTTCATTTGCATTATTTTATAGGGGAGAGAGTTATCATTACTGAGTCCTCGACTAATGATTGTTTGAGTGAATGATTTAGTTATAGAACATTTCAGTTTCTTATTGATCCAATTAGATTTTGTTTGTAGCATTCATTTATCTTTGCATTTTAAAGCACTATACTACAAAACATTCCTCTTGAGCAACTGACCACCTCAGATTGAGTACACTCTTGAGATAAAAAATCATCCCTGGGTTGATAATTAATGTAGGATTAATAGGAGTTCCAAAAACACCTTTTATTGACCAACAACCATACCAACAAGGAATGCAAGGGACTTCCTAGGCATACTACAACCCCAATCAAGCCACTCCCATTCCTTTTTGGGGTCCCTATTCTCATCCTTGTTGTTTCACACCTCCTCCTTAGCCATATCAATCTCAATATCATGCCCAACCAGCCGCTCATTCATTTCAGTCCTATGCTTAGCCACAACCTCAGTGGAATGCATCTCATCAGGGATGGATGCCCCAATAAAACTCTCTTCCCACTCTTTTTCCTCCATCACCTGCTCAACTGCAACCATTACCTCATGCTCCACCAAGGCAACCCCAAATGCCTACTCAACCAAACTTGAACCCAAACAACAGACAAGCTCAAAAAGTATATAGGGGGGAACCATCATGCCCAACCTATGCTGTGAAGATTCAGGAGATTATCCTACGATCTAGGAAGGTTCTCCCAAATAGCCAGCCTCCCCCTCAGCGGGTTGAGGAAGATAAAGAGGAAAGTGAATCGACACCAATTCCACCCTTTCTTGAGAGATTATCCAAAGAAACACAACTCACCCCAGAAGAAACTGAACTTCTGGGAGAATTGAAACAATTATGTGTGAAGATAACGCTTCTCCAAGCCGTAAAGGATGTGCCTATATACAATAAGATGATCAAAGAGAAGTGCTTCAGGCATCTAGGTAGGCACTAAAGAGATATCCCATCCATCAATGTCATAGGACAATTGTCCAAGCTAATGTTGGGCAGGTAATCTATCCAAAATATTTAGACCCTAGAAGCCCAGTAGTTGATGTCCACATAAATTGCACCGTGATACCACATACACTGATTGCTCTAGGGGTTTCCATGAAATTGATGACCAAGGACACCATGCTCAAACTCAACCAGTAGAGCTCCTTGAGGAAAACCACGATAGTACTGCAACTAGCAGACCACTCCACCGTGACTCCTGAAGGGATTATGGAGGATGTGATGGTCTCCATTGATTCTTGGGAGTATCTTGTTGATTTCTTGAGCTGGGAACATGACAATCAAGAACGAGCATATGTCCAAGCAGCTAATCCTATACCCTCTTACCCAACCCTTTCTAGAACATGATCTACCTCTCTGGTTGGAGGAGGAGGATGAGGATGAAGTCTATTATGCACCACTGTGTGTAGAAGAAACTGTCATGGGGGGAAAACTGCAAAATGAGGATGATATCATTGAATGTTTAATTCAGAGTCCACCCCCCAGTAGTTTTCCGTTAGAGAGTCTAGTGAAAGAAACCCAACTGATCTCTATGTGGCAAACCCGACCTCTCTCCATGTCAATAATGTGGAGTTCGTCGCTGAAAGAACCCTGAAAATCAATTCATCCCTATCCACTTCCCAGGAAAAGGAACTGTGAAGCTTATTGAGAAAACATTTAGATGCCTTCGCCTGGAGTTATAAGGAAATGAAGGGAGTGCACCCTTCAGTCTGTACTCATCACATCTACATTAAGGAAGATTGTAACCCATTCAAGCAACCTCAAAGGAGGATGAATCTAAGCCCTTAAAGACATTGTCAATGAAGAATTTCAAAAGTTACTGGATGCAGGATTCATCTACTCCATCTCTGATAATGAATGGGTCTCTCCTTTTGTGTTGGTGCCAAAGAGAAATGGTAAGTGGAGAATTTGTGTTGATTATCGGGAACTAAACAAGGCCACTAAAAAGGACCATTTCCCTTTTCCTTTCATAGATCAAGTGTTAGATGGTCTGGTGGGGAAAAGTTTCTCTCCTTCCTAGATGGGTTTAGCGGGTACAATCAGATTCAAATCAGCCCGGAAAACCAAGATAAGACCACTTTCACTTGTCCTTGGGGTACCTTTGCATATCGTGTCATTCCTTTTGGTTTGTGCAATGCTCCCGCTACATTCCAGAGAGCAATATTGAGTATATTTTATGAATTGGTTCATGATGTAGTGGAAATATATATGGATGATTTTTCTCCTTATGGTTCTAATTTTCAGGAAGCTTTATCTAGCCTAGCAAAAGTTTTGAACAAGTGTATTGAAATGAACTTGTCTCTCAGCCCAAAAAAATTTGAAGTTTTGATGAATGAAGGGACTGTGTTAGGTCATGCAATATCTCAACAAGGATTGTAGGTGGACCCCAACAAAACTGCCATCATTCAAAGGGTCCCAACACCTCAAAAGGTGAGAGATGTCCGAAGTTTCCTAGGCTTAGTAGGATATTACAGGAGATTCATTAAAAATTTCAGTAAGTTAACCTCTCTGTTGTTTGGTCTTTTGGGAAAATATGTCGAGTTCATATGGACTTCGACCTGTCAAGAATCCCTAGATACCTTGAAAAGCAAACTTGTGACTAAACCAATTTTGAGAGGCCCAAACTGGGCCCTACCTTTCCACATTCACACTGATGCCTCGAACAAAGAAACATGAGTAGCCTTGGGGCAAATTGATGAAAATTTACCTTCTGCCATATATTTTATAAATAAAAATTTGTCAAAGGAAAAGTTAAACTACACAGTCACCGAGAAGGAACTCCTAGTTGTAGTGCATTCCTTAAATAAGTTCAGACATTACATCACAGGATATCAAACCTTTGTACACACTGATCATGCTGCAATTAGGTATTTAATGAACAAACCAAATGTAAATGCTCGCATTATTAGATGGTTTCTTTTATTGCTGCAGTTTGATTTAACCATTGTCGATAAGCCTGGTAATGAGAATGTTGTTGCTGACTTTTTGTCTAGAGTAAATTTTCCTACAGGTGAGGAAGGAATGGTGGATGATCAAATTCCTGATGAACACCTATTTTCTATCTCAGTACTCTCTCCGTGGTTTACTGATATAGCAAATCACCTGGTTTCAACACAGTTCCCACCACACCTTTCCTCAAAAGAGAAGAGAAGATCGTGAGGAAAAGTGTCGCTTTCACCTGAATTGGGGGCAATCTCTTCAAACTTGGCCTAGATCAGATCTTGAGAAGATGTGTCAGGGAGGAGGAAGTTTCTGACATTCTCTTAACCTGTCATGACGGACCTTGTGGAGGCCATTTTGCAGCAAAGAGCACTGCCTTCAAAATTTTGCGAGCAGGTTACCATTGGCGGGCCACTCTTCATCAAGATGTGAAGAGATATACCAGCCAATGTGATCGGTGCCAAAGGATGGGGAAACCTACTCCAAAGGATGATATGCCCATGCTACCTCAAGTGACTTTTCAGCCATTTGAGAAGTGGGGCATGGACTTTGTGGGTCCTATCAACCCTCCTTCAAAATAGAAACAATATATCATTGTGAGCACCAATTATCTGACAAAATGGGTAGAGAAAAAGGAAATCAAGGCAACAACAGAAGAAAACGTAGCTGAGTTTTTAAGAGAGAACATATTCAATAAGTTTGGGTATCTAAGAGAACTGGTTACAGATCAAGGTAGTTAGTTCACTTCCAATTTGATTGAAGACCTGCTCACACATCATAAAATCAAGCACAGGACTTCCACCCGTTACAATCCATAAGCCAATGGGTAGGTGGAAGTCACTAACAGAGCTTTGGAAGGAATTCTAACCAAGGTAGTGAGCAGCAACAAGAAAGATTAACTAGATCAATTGGTTGAGGACACCTGGGCCTACAACACCACATGGAAGACCACCACAGGATTCACACCCTATGAACTAGTCTATGGAAAGAAGGCTTTTCTATCAATAGAATTTGAATACAATACATTCAGGATGGTAACTCAGCTGGACCTAGACATCAGCCATGCATAGAGGGAAAGGATACTCCAGCTCAATGGATTGGATGAACAAAGATCATGGGCCCTTCTTCACACATAGGTAGTCCAACATCAGAGGAAAATATGGCATGATAAAATTATCAAGGAGAAGCAATTCCAAGAGGGAGATTCGGCACTGCTCTATGACTCAAGGTATAAATATTTCAAAGGCAAGTTGAGGACAAGATGGTTGGGACCCTACACTGTAGAGAAATGCAATGAAAATGTTTCAGTTCTGATTAGAACCATTGATGAAGAAGTCATCTTCATGCTTGTTAAAGGGCACAGGTTGAAAATTTACAAGAAGCCCCTCTCCAAGCGAGAGTTCATTGAAGATCTAAATAAGATAGTGTTGGTAGTGGAGCAGGTCTCAACCTCAACTCCACCCACACACTAAAGAAAACATAAGGAAAAATAATAAGGACTTAAGTGAAAACCTCTATGAGGTGCTTGAGTCCCATCATTTGGTTGGAAACCTCTTTTGAGGCGGCCCAGTGATGACAAAAAAAGAAGAGAGAGAGAATAAGATCCCTGGGTGAAAACCTCCCTTGGAGGTGACCAGGGTAGGCAAGTAGGGTGAAAACTTCCTAGATGCACCCTAGTTGTCTTTTCAAAAAAAAAAAAGAGAAAAAAGGAAGAGGAAATTAACTTTTAAAATGCATTGCAGGTTATAGATGGACGACAGGAAGGAAGGGGACATGCCACGAAGCCTATTTCACATCCTCTATAATCTTCTCCATCATGTCTGACCTTTTTTTCCACCTCTCTGTGTTTTTTTCTGAAGGTTGTGCATCCTATAGGAGGCCCTGTGTGTTCTACAGAAGGGTCCTGTAGAAATCATAAAGAGCTCAGAATGGAGTTTAACAATAGTTTGAGGAACTGGGGACTGTCGTGGAGAGCATGTAGGCCATCCTTTAGCTATCCACCATCCTAACCCTCCATCCCACACCTACACCACCTCATTTCCATTGATTTCTTTCCTTCCTATAGAAAAAACACAAAAACCAGTTAAAAAAAATAAGGAAATAAACGTAACAACACCTCCACAACTCACCTGCAACTTACCAAATCCCTCTCCATTGCCATCAGAATTTGTAGTAGCATCCTCACAGCTTCCAGCACAAGCATCAGCTAAACATTTTAGAGGTTGAAGCAGCTACAAGAGCTCCTGTAGGATTTCTTGTAGCAACTGATCCCCTTAGAATCAGACTCCAACAGCAAAATAGGTGTAGCCACAGGAATGCAGGGGATGTCTGAAGCAAGATTCAGATAAAGGGCACCTATAAAAGATGAACAAGATAGATATCAAGAAGAAAAAAAATATAGTAGATGGGATACAGGCATGAAGCACAAAAATGTGAGCATGTAGTAGCAAAAGAGCCAAGTAGCACTGCAACACGAGCATTTGACCCTAAGGTAAGTGTCTAACCCTCTCCTCTATTGCATTTGTATAATTCAAAAACTGCATGAACGAATGAAAAGGTTGGGATTAAATGAGAAAGGTGGCCAGTTAATTGGCCACCCTCATCCAGTTCGACTACACTCATCCAGAGATCCCACACACGTGTGCCTAGTCAACTCACATAAAATCCAAAAAGACAGGTAGTGGCGGGTGTATAATCTTCGATGCAAATGATGGGAAGTGATTGCAGGCATAAATAATGAGGAGTCATGATGACATAGCAGTGGGGACAGATGGTCTGAATAATGGCAACGTACCTTTTTTTCCAACTCACATCATCATTGGAAATATCTCAAAATAGACATAAGTACTCCCCCTTGAACTCCTCCTTCACCTTTGTTTCCATTTCATCATCATCCCCATAGCTACAGAAAGCTCCATACCACCTCCATAGCCTTGAAAAAATTATTCTCTATCATTTCCAATCCTCCTCCTCCTATTGGTGTTCTACAGGAGCATTATCGGGTTCTACAGGTGCAGTAACAGGTTCTAAAGGAGAACCTACAACCAATTCTACACGAGGGGCAGTAAGTAGTCTTTTAGGAGAAAACATCGGGTTTTCACTCAAATTCAGAATTGAAGAGGTAGGCATTATACAAACCCACCTTGGATATTAATATGTGCAAGGAATGATGCAATTTTAAGGAAGAATCAAGCCTGAAGATGAAGACAAATTTCATAAAAGGTTCTACTTGTTTCTTAAAATAGAACACATATTTTCTAGTTTCCTGTTTTTGCAAAAAAAAAAATTGTCTCCTTCTCCACTTGGGGTGTTCCAAAAGGGTATAAGCAAAATCACAGGGGGATTCATGAGGAAGGAACCCATAAATTCAGTCAGGCTCCATGAACATCCCGAGGTAGTAGCCATTTTTACCAAAGCCAACTGGATGCCATTTTTTGAAATTTTTTTAGGGTATGATGAAGAAGTTACTCAGGAGTTTGCTCCTTCCTTGGTACCCCACTCACAGACCCATGCCACTGTTACCTTCAGAGGTCTCACCATGGAAATCACCCAAAAGTTTATCAGTAGGGCTACCAATCTTCCACTTGGACTACCATGCAGAAAAAATGAAAAGCCATTGGGTCAAGTTGCTAAGAAAACATTCCTCCGACCAAATGAGCACCCTGTAGAGGACAAAAATGGCATCAGAAGAACAAGCATACCTTACCCTTGAGATGAGGTCAGTTACCAAATTATCAAGTACATTTCCTATGAAGGGAGGTATAACATAGTTTATGGTTAGCATTTTATACTTCTACATGAGCTGAGATATGGCATAGACACTCCCACACCCCAAAAATTCAGTATTCCCTATTTTCTCCTATAGTCCCTTATATATTCCAACATTAAATTGAAGGCAAGAGGTCCAGATCAATTGGCTCACCATGGTGTAATTAAATTGTTGGTGGAAGAAACCCTCCACACCTTCGCAATCCCCATACCCTGGGAGATCTTCAGAATTATGACAAGAGAAGATGATATAAAAGCTCTCACATATGACCTCAGTCCTTCTGAAAATGAGGGGGAAGAGCAAAAATGGGAAGATGAGGAGGAAACCAAAACAGAGAGGGAAGAACCTGAAATAGGGAAGAAAAGACTAAAGTAGAGAAGAAAAAGACCAAAAAAAAGAAGGAAGAACCTAAAACAGAGAAGAAAAAGACTCAAGTAGAAAATAAAGAAACTCAATAGGATGAGAAGGAAACCAAAATAGAGCTAGAGGAAACAAAGCTAGCAGAGGCAGAAAACACAATAGAAGAGGAAAAAGGGGCAAATAAGATAGAAGTGTCTCCTGAGACACTAGAAAGGGAGGCAATAGTTGTTCTTGCTTCCCTCAGCACCCTAATTAAACCCAAACAAAAGAGGAAAAGACAACCATCAATGTATTTTAGGGCTCGAAAAAGCACAAGAATAAAACGAGGGAAGCCAAAACCATCCTCAAAAGAGCCTATCATCATTGAAGATTCCCCTACTGTCAAAAGAGAAGAATCTCCCTCCAAAACCCCCATCACTTATGAAAGAGTTAGCCCTTGATATCCCACTTGGAAGGAAAGAATAAAACTATAGGACTCAAAGATAGTCCTACAGGAGGCACAGACTGCTCTATAGGAGACCCTAACAAAGCTACAAGAGACTGAAAAACTTGAGAAAGGGGCAGAGGAGAAGACGAACGGGAATGATAAGGTAGTAGAGAGACAAGAACCTAACCCCTAGCCTAGTTTGGGCTCTTATTGCAATATTCTTGAAGGGGGGAAAATTATTCCACAGAAATTTGCAGCCCCACTTTTCTTTGAACTGGAAAAAGAAAGGATAAGGTGCCATAGATGGATGTAGATTGCCAAGTCCAAAGGGGTGGAAGACATTAGCCACATGGAGAGCAAGCTGAGAGAAATGGGTAAGGAATTGAGGACTGTAAGACATACAAAACTAATCAAAAGATCTCACTTAGAAGTAGAGAATGAAATGTTAAGAAAACAACTGCAAGAAAGGGAAACCCAATTAGCATGCATGGCCAGCTGGTCTATGGAGGCACTCCAGTGCAGAAAACTAGCCAAATCATATGGATTATACCTCAAAGACCAGTGGCTATTGTTCCAGATCAAGACTATGGCACAGAGAGGTACCATGCCTTTCCACGATTATAGACAATTCATAAACCTATGTGATCACAGTTCAGCAGAAGACATGGCAAAGTTGGTAGAGTTTTATTTGCATAACATGGCCCTCACTGATATGAACCTATGGGACCACAATGCTAGGTTAGGGGACTTGCAGCTGATGGCCATGGCATCATGGATGAGTCATGAGGAGAAAAGGGCCACAGACATCAAGAAGTTGATGGCAAAAGAAAAAAATGAGCCACTAATTATTAGACCAGAGTCATCAGACCCTATGGCTCTCATTAGCACACACTAGCTATTTGCATATAATCATCAAATTGCGCTTAAATACATTAATGATCAAGCTTAGGCCATTTCACATTTTGAGGAAATGGAAATATTGCTTGGAGATGACTGTGTTCATGCTTCTATGAGAAGATGGAATACATTGCCACACAGCCTGCAGATCAGGGAGTATCACTCCCCAACAAAGATGAAAGAAGCATTGAAGAGAGTTCCACTGTACAAGAACTCTATGAAAAGTTTGAGGGTCAATTGGATTGGCTTCAAACTAAGTCCCCCACTACTGTTGGGCCTGCTAGGGGGCACAAAAGAGGAAGAAGAGAAAAAATAGTGGGAAGAGGTGGACAGAAAGGTGGGATTCCATGATAAAGAAGAGGATCCCACATCAGAATCATCGGATGTCATGAAGGTCATTAGGGCCATCAAAGATGAGGAGATGGACTAGTTGCTCAGAGGATGAGCAACACATTCAGTAGGGGGGTGATGATGAGCCTCATAAATGGGTAATTATATGGGCTCATTTTGCCTCCTAACTTAGCTTAATCCACCATTCTCATCATTTTATTACATGTTTTTTATTATATTTATGCTAATAGAGTGATTTGGGTTAGTCATTATGCCATGAAGTCTAATGCATGCTTTACACAAATTTTTGGTCAATTTTGGAGACAAAGTCAAAGGTTTAATGAGCATTTGGCAACAAATATTCGAAGAAGAAAAGGGAGAGGATTTGTCGGAGGGTGTTCCCCTCCTTTATGACTCCCTCCTTTGAATCATCCTTCAGAAATCTCGGAGCACAATAAGCCACATCAATGCATCAAAGAGGAAGCTGAGAAAGTGAGAATAATTGTTGTCTATCTCAAGTCTTGGGAGCCAAGCCTCCTTGATTTTAGGGGAGTCGTTGGGAGCTCCAGTTGTATAAGTAGAGAGGCTAGGACCTCATTAGGTTGTTGGATGTTAGTCAATTTTTTGCACTTTTGTTGCAGCTTTTGATCTGCTCATTTCGAGCTTACTTTTGTGGACAGTTTCATGTAATGCGACTATTATTTTGATAATGAAGATGAAATATTTTCTGAGCCAGCACTAGATTACCTCAGAGGGTTAAAGCTCTTAGTTTAGGGACCAACCCAAGCTATCCAACACCTCTTGTTTTGTATTTATATATGTTGTTTCAGTCTATGAATTAGTTGTTGTTACATAGATTTCTTCCTTGGTTAGAATAGGTTTCTTTTGGTGATTTACATAGTTGTTTCCATTTCAGTTTGCTGAAGTAGGTTAAATAGTGTTAGGAGAAAGATACAAAAAGGCCATCAACAGAGTGTTCACCTCCTTTCCTCCCTTTGGGACAATGGGTTGAGGTCAAGACCCTCTTTTGGCCACAAAAACACAGTTTTGCCTTCTCCATGCAATTTCTAGTGTTGTAGTTTGATTTAGAGGTTAACGGTTTAATTCAGATCTATTTTTCCATGCTCATTTCTATTCTTGCAATAAATTTCCTTCCATGCTTTCCTTTCCTTTCCATATAGCATTATTGAGAATTTCCTTCTCCTAGATCAAAATTTAGGTTAACATGAAGTACAATTCTGTTTTTTGGTGCAACTAGTTCCTTTTCTTGCTCAGTTTTGGTGTTTGATTTGCAGCTTTCTTTCAGTACATCTATGCTCAATATAAGTCAATAAATCAGACATCACCATATCTTTCGCTACATGTTCCACAGGTCATTCACAGACCCTCATAAATCTGCCCCAATTTTCTGCAGTTTTACATAAACTTATGTCTCGTCTCTTGAACAAATCCAACCATCATTCCCTTCCCTAATCCTCCTTGATGAACTAAGACACCCTAAGACATCCTTCTGGCCTTCAACTACCCTTTACAACCATTTTCCCACCTTTAAAACCTCTAAAACAACCCTCGACATCCTCCTGTAGATCCCCTGCAACCTCCTGTAGAATTTCCTGTAGGTGATATTTTGAAGTATGATTGAAGGGAAAGCATCCAGAAGGTTACCAGAGGCCTCATAGGACCCCTCCACATCTTCCTACACCTCTAAAAACTCCAAAGTCGCCTCCATCACCACCTAATCGCTGCCACATCCAAAAACAGATAAATTACTCACATGATAATTTCACATAAAATAGATAAAAATCCAAAAAGATGTTTTTTTTCTCATTTCCTTCTAGAAATAGCTTGAATAGATGTAGTTTACTTCCTCAATAAGTAATGGAATTCATTTCATAGGTTTTCTCTCTCTTTCTGCAAAAGTAGGGTTAGTTGGTAAATTAGGGTTTGCTAGGTTTTTCTTTACATTCCAGTCTTCTTTCTCTTTTTGTAAGTAGAATCGGCTCTGTAGAGTAAGCTTTCCTTTCTTTCATCACATTTAAAGCTTCTTCTGAAATTCATATAAGTTGGCTTGAGCTCCTAGTGATCTTGTGCCAGCTGACCAAGTGATAGCCTGCAGTAAGAACTAGTACCTGTGCATACAACACCGTCACTTCCAAGTTTGTTACGAACTACCGGGTTGATAAAAGTAAAGTAGGAAGCCCAAGGAGCTGCAGCATTATTGCTACAATAGTGGTGCTCACCAATTGGCAACGCACTGAGTGGTTGCCTGCTAAATCTCTTGTACACGTTGTTCCGAGATCGCAGTGTCCCCTGAGGCCTCATAGGACCCCTCCTGGATCTTGTGTCCCCTGCATTTGCGCAAGCTTGCTTTCAATTATTGTTGTAATGAAAAAGGCCTCGTCAATCCAAGGCTGAATGCACTCCTTCAAAGCTACTTCTCTGTGTCGCACTGTGTTTACTTGTTCTTTAAACGCTTTGTCCTGTTGCATTTGGGCGAGCCTCTAAGTGAGGTCCAATGTCTCCGCGATCGCTTTGATGTTGTTATACTACTGCTGGAGCCCACGCACCTCCGTCTCTAAGCACTGGATGTTAGGGCCCTCCTGTAGATTGGTGAGGACCTCGAATGACTCTTCCAACATTCTAGTGGAGTCCCTTACTGCACTTCTAAACTCCTCCATCCCTGATGTAATAGCATTGGTGTGCTGTTATCTTACTTCTGGAGGAGCAGATGGCTATACCTTCAACCGCAGCTCTGCTATGTGAAGGTTCAGCTCTAGCTAAAGCTTGGCCATTTCTTCTTACGCTTCGCGCACCCTGCTACTAACCTGTGGATGCACGCCTCTGCTGCTATGTCTGCGGGATGGCCAGCTCAGGGACCATCTGGCAGGCTTCTTCAAGTACTTCCACCATCTGTTAGTTTTGAGACATGACCTCATCGCACTGCAAGCTCAACGCCTCCACATTGATCTTCTGCCCACTCAGCACTTGCAACGCGTGGCTCTCCCTAGCCCATAGTTCTACAGTAATCCCATGTTGGAGAACATAAAGCGTCTCTTATGGGAGCGTAGCCGTATTGATCGTGATTTCTTTCAAGGTACTGACCATATTCCTATCGGCCTCATTTGTTGTAACCAATTCCCCTTCTGACAACACTATTATGTTGGTTGTCTAAGCGTGTAGCATTTCCTCAGCTACAGTTGTCCTTATTGCGAGGTTGGTCGAAAGAGTACCAACTTGAGGAGTGCATACCTACAACTTCTAAATCTATGCTCGGAGGCCCCCCACGAAAATCTAATTCTCCTACGCAAAGTTCTGGAGGGCATCATTAGTGACATCATGCACCATCTCGCTTATGTCGTGCAAATCCGCCCCAATAAGGGTGATCAAGTCGATAGACAACTTAGATACTTTGACCTTCTTGCGCAGCCCCATCTTGTCACTCGGGCACTCGCACTTCAATTATGTGGATGTTGTTTGTGGGTCCACACTGCCCTCTTCTTCCTCTATTTCCATCCCTTTCTCCTGCTCTGGTCGAGGCAAATTCTAGCCCTCGTACGCCTTTTCTGCTTCCTTCTATGTTGCTGTTGTTGAGGTCTTTTTCTATTTTTTTGTTGTCTGTGTAGTGTCCCATGCCTCCTACACTTTTTTTGCCACTGCTTCTTGCCTTCTCTTTTCTATCAATTGTGCCATGGGTAGTTTGACCTCCTCCTCATTCTTTTGTGCAGCAGACCTTTCCATTGCAGCGATGTCTGGGGTGCGCCATTCTAGTGGCCACGTCTCCAATACATCTAAAGTCACATCATCAGTGGCTATGAAGGGTTACTCGCTCCACTTCTTGGCAGGGTCCTTGCACACCCTAAGGTATATGTGGTCGAAGTCCGCTTTAAATTCTACAAAACTTTGTAGGTTGTTGTAGACAGTGGGTGATAACCACGGCTTGTGGTTAATCCCCATTCTGATGTTCAGCTCCATGAACACCTAGAATATCTTACTATCTCAGATCTGGTTCATGTCCTTAGTGCCCCATAGCAAAGCGTACTTCGTGGCCTTCAGGAGATCCCTTGAAATCATGGGGAACTGGTTGTCCTTTGGCAATTACCCCACCACCAGCACTATGGACTGCAGAAGCCATGCATAGTAGAAATTGTTTCCTTGTTCCTCTGCCCCATGACAATTCTCCAGGAACTCTTTGCACAAGAATTCGGACCAGTTAAACTGGACCCCTTTTGTGCATTACTCATAAAGTGTCACCATCGATGTAGGTGCCTCATCCATTTGGCACTTCCACATGACCTTACCCACCGGTATCTAAGTTGCCACCCTGACTACTTTGTTGTTGATACTAGAGATCACGTAGCCCCTCTTTTTCTTTTCCAACTTGTATTTCCTCTTTATGGCCTATGCGATGGCCAAATCACTACTCTTCCCCTCCGAGATGTTTGTGAGGTCCTCCCCTTTACACGGGAGGTGAGTAATGTGATGGATTAAGTGGTCTGTGATGGGGATGGACTCCCCCAGCCATAAACACCCATCATGCACTAGGCAGAGGAGTTTCCTAATGATGAATATCTTCATTGGAGCGTGGTGGTAACGGGACACCCAGAGTAGGTTTAATAAGCTTTCCTTTTCAACTCCATGTAACCACTTTCGTGACTCCAATTCTATAACCCTTGGCGCAGTGTTCTTCTTGAGCTTCATGAGCTATGCTATCTCTAGGTCAGGGAACTTCTCATGGTCAGGGAGATCCCAATCTTTAAACTTCATGTTTGGTACCTGTCCTAGGTGTGTGCTGTAAAATATTATGTCGTTCGGGAGTAGCAGACTCTAGAGAGAGCTCTTGCTCTTATCGAGGTCCTTGGGCACTTTTTCCTTCCCCTTCCATAGGGTGATATATGCGGGCAACTTTATTGGAGAGTGCGCATCCTTGGTTTCTTTCTCCCTGCCCTCATCCTCGTCTTCTTCAATTATGAGGTCTTTTATGTCTTCTTCCTCCTCACCGATTTCTAGGTTAACTACTTTCCCTTTTCCCCCCATCATTAATATGGTGTCAGCGGGTTTTGAGGGGACACATGCACTGAAATCATTGGCTGCTTGTCTTTCTTCAGTCACGGTGTGCATGGTGATTTAGGGATTTCTACAACATTATTGATGCCTTCAGGGGCATCTTCTACGGTTAAAGTCTGCATGGCCTCTTCCATGGTCATCTCTACAATTTCCTGAGCTTCTTTAGATGTTTCCATCTTGGTCATCCAAAAATATCTCAATCGATCAATTAGGGGCTCAATCAACACTCTACACAAGGAAAATGGATCTCGGCTTAGAATATGTGAGGCATACGATACCTCAATTCATTGATGACCAAGTGTTGTTTGTTGGGAAACCGTTTGTAATTTATACTGTCTTTTGAATGTGAATTTGACTGTTCCCCCCAAATTTGGTTCGTTAATGCTCTCGTGGTGGCAGAATTGCCCAAATATTTCCCATAAAATGCAACTTAAATGCCTACTATCCACTCCATTTGGTCTCAAGTCAAGCACCACATCATGAATAGTGACTACAACGGTCACTTTCTAGCCAACCTGCGCAGTAGCGTAGCCCCCCTTGCGTGGTCATGGACCTTGTGACACTTTTTCCTGTGCCCAGCTCCCGGGTAGAGTAGTTTATAGTTTTGCACCTCCTTTCAATTGCCTGGAGAACTAAGACTATACTTCTCACGACTAGTCAGGTGACCACACCACCTGTCTAGGGTTTCAATTGGTCATCCATCATTTTTCCTGGAAAACATCCACCTTCAATTGTTATTAGCTGTGTCATGCACTTTATCATCTACAGCATGCCACCATGGGTGATCCCTCTAGTAATATGTGGTCCAATCCAAGGCATCAGGCTAATCAATTGTCATAGGTAGTCCCCAAACTCATCAACATAATCATGTGCACCTTGTTTTATCACCCTGGTTTTCTTTTTGAGAGAATCCTTATTTATTTCATCCTCTAGCTTCTTGACTTCCACTTCCACCAAAGTGCTTTTCTCCCTTAATCGCACCCTTTCTTTCATAATTTCTTGGAGCCTAAGATCACCCTATCAGATTTCTTCCTCAAGTCCCAAGCGTTCTGATTCGTTCAGTTGTGCGATCCCTTCTTCCAAGGCTCCGTGAGCTGTCATATCTACCGAGGTTGTTATGTGCGGGCTCGGAATTTTATACTCTATGGGGTTTACAACATTCACTCCATACTCCAACCTTAGAGGTGTTGCTCCATCATATTATTGCATGTTGCCCAATAAGCCCACAGAACCGCTGGGATGCGTAGGTCCCAATCAGTCCACTGTGTGTCATATACCTTATTCAGTGCTTCACATAATTTGTTAAAGGCTTTTGTGTGGATAACCTTATCCACGCTCGTTCTTTCCATACTCCATTTCCATCTCGAGAGGTCATTCACACAGTTTCCTCACCCGCACATACTTACTAACTGTGTCATCTAACATGAAGACTATGTGCATCCGCGTAGGTTGTTTTACATATGCTTGTCCCCATCTGGACAAGTGCGCATGGAGATCATTTTGTCTAGTAATCTTGTCTATTAATCACATCTGAGGCCTCCCAAATAGGATGCGCATCATTCTCCTACATTCGCCCTAGTCCTCAAAGCTTCTTTGGTGCATGCCCCACCACCTCACAGGTGTAGTGCATAGTACCCATTTCAAAGCCTCGAAATGTTGTTGTTCTGTTACTTCTCTTTCGAATCTATTTAGGAAGGAATCTACCTCCCTTAACCCATGATACATAGGTAGGTCCCTTACCACTGTCAATACGCAGTGCAACAATCTCATTGTCATGTGACAGTTTAGTGTGGTTATTTCATGTAACCAGTTCTGCCATTTCTCTCTCTCCTCATCAGAATCCAAGGTACAGGAACTTTCACGCTCCCATGAGACTCATACATCCGTGGTGGGATTTACCTAATCTTGATCTTGCACAGTTGTCTTGTAGATGTAGTCCAAGTCATCATCGCTTTCATAACCATGCACTAGCTCTCTGTAGTGTGATCCTTCTGCAGGGTCCAAAGGTACTACTACGTGCTGACATTTTTTCTCAAAAATCATCTCATGCTTCTTCAAATTTATCACACCATTCATGTCAGTGGCCTAATCTATTCCTAGTAGCATAGGGTAGGGATTCATGTCATCAACAATCTCTATCACCTCAAAATCTGCTAGCGAACTCGCTCCTTCAATATCAATTGTGATTCCCTGCAATATCCCCATAGCAAGGATCTTTTGCTGGTTCTCCATTCACAGTTAGATATGAGACCATTGCAGTGTAGGCCTTCCCATGCGCTCCCATGTCTACCTTGGTAGAACGTTCGCATTCGATCCTAGGTCCAGAATCACTTGGTCCATCTCACATTCTCCAATCTGCACACCCAATCTTATTTCTCTTCCCATCCTCGTCGCGTGCTTTTCAATCTTCCAGACTATGCACAGTTCTCCTAGCACTGTCCTATTGAATCTATTTATGAGTTCACACGGTCCCTTTACAGCCTTGGTGTTGCACAATAGCTTCATGCATGTTTCCAGGAACGTCATGAGCATCGATGGGTCCACTTTCAGCTCTAATCTGTCTTTCCTTCCTGAAGTGGAGGCATCAATTAAGGTCTTCCTATCTTCCACGAAGGTTTCCTTAGTGCACTCCAAATCAAACTCTGGTTCTTTCGTCAGAGCCTTGTGAACCCAAGTACTATCTTGAGGTTGCTTGCCTTTATCATACCCTATCGTCATCCCACTTCAGAGCACAATATTTACGTTAGGGTCTTCTTCGTATGTCTCAAACCTCATCATTTGTAGGTTCTGAGTTGGGGGAGGTTGGAGCGCTCCTTTTTCATGAAACCTCACTATCAGTGTGGTACAATTCTCTATCTCATGATCAAACAATGTACAATACAAGCATGATGGACGTGTTGGATTCATACAATCACAAGCATAATGTCCTGGCCCTCTAGAATTATAACATATCATCTGTCCATGATCTATCTTAGGTCCTCCTCCACCTTAGCTTCGTTCACGCCCCTGAAATCCGTTTCACGCCATCCTTATGTTCTGCTCAACGGGTTGCATTTCGGCCTAAACTTTGTAGGTGGGAGCCCTATCCATCATTAGTTCATAACTTCTACAGTTGTGCTCATCATGTCCTATTGATCTATAGAAATTAAGACAACTATTGTGAATTCTATGTGTACTTCTACAATAGATGATAGTTGTCTGTAGCATGCTTTCCTCCTATTTGACAAATTGCGCACCATAATGCAAGGACCGCGCTAGGTCTTGCTTGGGCCTCTGGTCTTAATGGAACTGGTCCTCCTCCCATGAGGTAATTTGTGAACACTAGGCAATGGTCCCTGTCATGACCCTGGCCCTTACATTTAACACACCATACCTTGTCGCACACTTCTGGGCGAGCTGTCTTGTCTTGTTTTAGACTCTGCATCTCAAGGCACATGTTTTTCAACTATGCATGAATTTTCTAAACTCCCAGGTTGGGATCTTTTATTAGGGTTTCATGTATCCTCTTCGCGATCTCTAAGGCCTTGGCCTAAGTTGCTAGCCTTTGTTGTCATAGCGTGTTCCATAAATGCGGCGTCAGTAATGCTACAAACCATTCACGGTGTTGTCCATCCATCAAAGTCATATTATCTTCAAGAATTGTGCACTTTAGTCTCTGATCGAACTTGCAAGGAGTCTCACCTGGTAGCATCATGATCTCCTTGAACCTAATGATCAACTGTGCCTTTGACTTCGGTCTTCTAAATTCTTTGTTCAACACAGTTTCGATGTCTGTGATCCCCACATTCAAATTGTCATTAGAATGCTTAATATACCATGTCAGCGCATGATCTTGTAAAGCACTGATCAACGTCACTTTCTTTAAATTTTCATTCATAACTCCCTATGTTTTCCATAAAAATTTTATCATGAACCAAAATTGCTCTGGATCTTCATTTCCTACTCCCTTTAACACTGGTAACTTTATCGCGCTTTCCATATTGACCCACGGTGGTGGCGGAGGTGGTATGGGCAAAGATGGGGGTGAAAATGCTGAAACTGGTGGTGGTGTGGGTGGGGATGGTATGTGTGGAATCCTATGCCTTATCAAATTGATCACACTTCTTGGTGAGACCTTCGCGAGCTCTTCCTCATTACCTCATGTACATGAAATCAAGGGGCTAGTTTCCAATTCTGTACTACCTTTGTTGTAGCCCCAATCATCAATGTATTCCCATAACCTGCTTTTCATACAGTAGAATTTTCATCAAAGTGTTCAAAGACTTAACATACTTACCTTGCGGTCCTTTGAGGAAGTGTCGCTTTGCCTTGCTATAGCTGACTAATGTATATATCATGAACTTAGTGATGAATCCTCCTATAATTCAATCGAGCCAGTGATCAATAGTGCACACAATCTTATCCCCTGATGCTTCCAATCTGTTCACCCACTCTGGGGTCCACACAATAGGACTATCGAGCTTGCACCTCCCCTAGCTATATGTTAGCTTTGCGATCCACTTGTACAACTTAGTAGGGAAATATGCGTAGAAAGTTTCGTGGATCTCTGTGTACAAGTAGAAATCTAACAACTTTTCCTTTGATAGTCATTGATTCCTCTTCTCCTATGCTGCGAACTAGTGAATATTCCTATCCAACCAATCTTCAATTTCTTTCTTAGTTGTATTATAGTGATACAACATCAGACATCTCTATGAAGATCCTGGTCTTGGTAGCGGAACCATTTGCTGGATTTTTGGGGCCTAAGCCAGGTTCAAAGTTAATCAGCCAAATAAATCCCTATACTACTGGCCCTTTCAGCAATAGTCCACCGAGCGCAGACTAAGGTCTCACCCGAAGTATTATAGGGGACGCTGGAACTAGATTTCTGCACCCTTGAGATTTCTAAGGGGTTGATTTGGTCGAATTGTGAGTTCCTTCATGCAGGTTACTTTATGCACTTCCCTGACCTTCGTGCCCTAATATATTCACCTTCATGCAACCCTAACCAAGGGATGTGGGGCATTCGCATTGCTAGAGCAGTAATCTACACTATTTCCCTAAGTCACACCCAAGATCTTTACTTATATTCTTATAACAGTTAGTTATCCTCACGTAGAAAGATGCCTTATATTATATTTACTTATTCAATACATTCATATGAGTTCATGTAGTGAATAAACAATAAACTTGCAATTCATACCCAATAATACATAAAATAGGAAAACATACATAGAAATATGGTAAGACTTCTCTTTTATTAATTCTTCCCATGGTTACAGACTCGACCTTCCTGTGCACTCAGTTGCAGGGGCCCGCACACTTAGCTGCGGATTACTAGGCCTCTGGCCACTCAGCTACAGAACCTTCTCCTACTATACGACCCAAATACATGACTTACACTTTGACTCAATGCTTCTATTCCTTTTTCATCAATCCATTATATTATTCTATTATTTTCCCTCTTTACACTTAGAGCCTCGCTCTATTTACACAATCCTATGGTTCGCTGACACTACATTACAAAAACAATGGCAGACAACCCTATGACTCTATTACGACTTCGGGCTCCGTGCCCACAATTCGCAAAGTCTTTTCAATGGACTTAGTCAAAACATGAGCTTTAAACCGCAAAACATGCCTTGGGGGATTCCACGCCCAACAGGCCACCAACACAAACATCGTGACTCACCTTCAAGTCATTCTATGGGTGCAAAGATCTTTGCGTTGAGACCCTCCATCTCTACTCGAATAGCTGCAAGGTCAGCAATGCACTAAGTGGCTACCTGCTAAATCTCCTGTACACATTGTTCCGAGACCGCGGTGTCAAAACTGCTTCCCTGGATCTGTTCTTGTGTCCCCTGCATCTTGAATGAGAAATCTGAGAGCATCTTCCTCATTTTCATCATCTCCATGTATTTCTTCTACATTATTTTCCATGTTGTTCTTCTACTCGCAAAAGTGAATGGTGATGCGGCTCTTATTGCACCATGTGATCAAATGGGGGGTGGGTTGGTGTTGGAGATTTTTTTTTTTTTTTTTAATGATTGTCTGAAAACTATAATGCAATGCAGTTTTCTACTTTTGAATATGCCTAATGAAAATATTTTCTTTTGCAAAAATTGAAAACAAATTAATAAACTAGGGAAGAAAACAATGCATACTTTGATACCTTTCTAGTAATGGTGCCAAAAAGTTATGGGCCTCGGTATTGCAACAAGAATGCTACAACTCCCAAGGCTACTCACTATAATTATCAACCCGGGGTTCATAAAAACCTAAGAGGTATCAGAATTATATGTGCAGTATACAATGTGTCTTTCCTTTGTTGTCATGATGTAATGGAGTGCATGTACTGATGTGAAATCATAAAGTAATTGTAGAAAATGAAATGTTCATAATGGAACCTTAACTATTGAGAGAAAGAAAGTACAAGGAAATAGACAGAAATCAAATGCTAAAACACACCATTTTCTAACTAACTTCTAAGAGTATTTTCTTCAAAATAATTCTAGGTTAACATGTATGCAATCCTACTATCATAAGCATGTAGATTCAGACCATCTAACCTTCTACTGTTGTGCATGTAAATGAATAAAATAAATCTATTTTTCTTTTTGTCTTTTTCTTCATGTGAGAGTGTGAAAGCTAATCTATTTTGGTGATGTGGCAGGTGGTTTGTAGATAATGGTAGATGGTTTGAAGGCTTTAGAGACCCTTTGGTGACCTTGTGTGGCTTCCTGGAGGTTTCCCTTCAATTCGGCCTCAAAATAGACCACTTCACGAAAGCCTACAAGATGTACAAAAAACCTATAGGATCCCCTAAAAACCTACAGGATACAACTGTGAGCAAAAGGATGGATGTTGAAGGTGATGGAAAGCTTAGGGAAGGTGTTTGGTGGATGGAATTAGGAAAGGGAGTGCGTAAGACAACTTCAGAACTGAAAACCAAAGTTGGAGATGGATGGATTTGCTCAAGAAGCTTGGAGAATTTTCCTTGTGAAATGATGAAATTGATGAGGGTTTAATGACCAAGAAAACCAAATAAAAATTGGATGGGACAATTTTTTTTACTAACTAGGATGTTTTAGTTCCCTATTCCAAGTGAAATCACTCAAAAATACCTCTGTTAACCCATGTAAAAGAAAATAATAAAGCATTACTAGTCGAAAATCTACAAATTCAAGAACTAGTGAGCTAGTAAATCTAAAAAATGCCTAACCAAATCAAGTGCAAATGCAATGGGGTACTTTTTGTTATGAACTAGAATGTTTTTATGATCTAATTCAAGTTGAACCAACTCAATTGAAGCTTGTTAGCATGCTACAAAAAATAGCAGAAATTTACTGTTCTTTGCTAAAAAGGAGGTCCAACAATCTAGATTTGGGAATAAGAAAGACTAATTCAACCAGCTTAATGATTACTATGAACTTCAAAGATTTTGCAAGGATGAAATAATTATTTTGATCCTGAAAACGAACTTTAATTAACCATTTAATTCAATCCTACAACAAGAAATCATTAATACTAAATGCAGGAGCAGAAAAAAACTAAACTAGAGATGCATGTGAATAAGCAGTAAAAGGAAGGAAAGAAAATGAGACAAAAGGGCTTTGAGGCTCATGCTATGGCCAAGACGAAGGAAACTCAGATACCTATGGAGGAGAACAAGATTTAGAAGTTGAACATGACACCAATCTTGATTATTTTCATTAATAGAATTACATCCCTACAAGAAAATACAATGGAGCTACAAAAATACAAGTTTTCTCCACAATAACACTATTGAAAAATATCCCCATCCCTAGAGGAAAATTAGACTTGGTAATTATAGAAAATGATTACTAATCATTCTCCATGAATGGAGGAAGCTTTCCCCACCAAAATTCCTTGGTTAGTGGATCTGGTCCCCAATACCAGAAATTTGCATTAAATGGTAGGGAACACATTCCTAGATTTTCTCAATCATTCCCTAGAGGAAAATTTGACTTGGTACTTATACAAAATGATTAGGAATCTTTCCCCATGAATGGAGAAAGTTTTTCCCACCAAAATCCCTTGATTAGTGGATCTGGTCCCTTGATTAGTGGAACACATTCCTAGATTTTCTCAATCATTGGAGTTCCACAATCTATGTCATAATTCCATAATATCCTGTTGATTTATTATTTATTATTGATCCTCCTGTAGTAGGGAACAAGTCCCTAAATTATCTCCTCATCGAAATCTCCATAATCTACCCAATATTCTCATAATATTCCACAAAAATAAATAATATTAGGCACAAATATCCAAATTTTCATAACCCTTCCTAATGAATATATTAAAGTTAAGAATAAATTATCTAATGCAAAAAGAGAGGTTTAATGTGTTAAAGGATGGTCATAGGCCTTAAATTAATATTTAATTTCGAGGTATGGGCCTTAATTTATATCTAATTTAGAGGTCCATCAAAACTTGACAAAATTTACCTATTCATTAACAAACACCATAAAGGAAACCTATGCACATGAAGCAAATGATAAGAAATTGTTTCTAATTTTGAAGTTGAAATTAACACAGAAAAAGTAACATTCAACAACAGATCAAGTTGGTATTAGAGCAAAGCTTATTTGCTTGATTGCTTAAGTTTTGTTAAAGTAGGGTTTTAATGGTTGCAAATTTTTTATGCTTACAAGGTTAAAGTTGTAGAGAGGAGAAAGGAAGGTATTGGCTGCAAATCCTGAGGTAATTCCCAGAAGAATGAGTGTCGCAAGGCCATAATCTCCACCAAAGTTTCAATCTTAGCTGCACTTGAAGCACCTCAGGTCTTATCTTCAATTTAGATTAAGGAGGTACAAGTAGTACCAGAAGCTGAACTTGAATCCAAATCCATTATGTCTGGAGCAAGAGAGATTGAAGGCATTTCAGAAGAGGAAGCATTCAAGAAATATTTCTATAACTTAACTGACATGGTTAGAGTCCTCTATGAATAGAGGAATACTAAAATAGCTAGAGAGAGTTCTAAGGCCCCACATGGAGAGGGAAGCTTAAAAGATAAAAAATATGAAAAGAAGGATTCAAAGGGTTTAAATGGAGGAAATCCTCCTCCATGTCCACCATCTTCATCATCTTCCTCATCATCCTCGTCATCACGAACATCATCATCTTCCACTTCCACCACAAAAATTGTTCATACTCATTCAAAAACCACAAAAGAAAAAACTTCCTTACTCAAATTGGACATTAAGTTTGAACTTCCCAAGTACAATGTTGAGGTCAATGCAAAAAAGTTAGACAATTTGATTCCACAATTGGAGGTTTATTGGAGAATTCGAAACCTTCAAGAAGATGACATAAAGATCAAGTTGTCTTCATTAAGGCTAGAAGGAGCAACACTATTTTGGTGGGAAGCAAATACTCAATAGCAAATGCGAATTCATGCTAAGATATCAATTTATTTGGTTGAATTTGTTTTTTCAATTAAAAGGTAGTTTTATACTTTAGCCTATATGAAAAAATCCACTATGAGTTGGAAAAAATTTAGGCAACTCAAGGGCCAAACAGTTAAAGACTATACCTAGGAGCTTAGGAAAAGGGATTTGTTGTTAGGAGTAAACCTGAATTCCAAGGATACTCTCTCGAAATATATTGGGGGTTTACATTCCTACTCAAAACACACTAACCTTATGTTCAATCTAAGCAATTTAGATGAGGTGTGTGTGCAAGACATGCACCTTGAAGCAAGAGGAAAGAACATTCAGGAAGAGGGTAGTAAGAAGAAGCCATTCAAGGGTAAGGAGAAAGAGAAGGGTGGAAAATGGAAGGGAAAGAAGGATGCAAGTGTAAATAAAGAAGGGGAGAAACTTATATGCCAACATTGTTCTAAAGTGGGGCATAATGAAACCCACTGTTGGAAATTACATCCCGAACTAAGGCCTAAGAAACCAAACAATAAGGGGAAACAAAAGACGACCGCTACCAAACAACATGATCATGGATCTGATTCGGGTGATGAGACCAATATTTCAGCCATGGTTACAAAAGGAAAAGAAGCTATTGCAAGCACTAGTTCCTCACATAGTCACAACAACACTCCAAATCAAGAATCATGGATAGAGTTGTTCCATGTAAGGGTAATTTCAAATCATACAAAGATTGATGCATTATTTGATAGTGGGTCACAATCAAACTTAATTTCAGAAGACTTGGTAAAAAATATTAACCTTGAAGCTATACCTCATCATAAGCCATATTCCTTGGGTTGGATAGTCAATAATGCAAATTTATAGGTTACAAGGAAATGCTTATTTAGGTTTTCCATTACTGAAAAAATCATTGATGAAGTTGAGTTAAATATAGTTCCACTTGACATCTCAGGAATCATTTTGGGAATAATATCTTTGTATGATAGGAAAGCAATATTTTATCACCATGAGAAGAAATACCAATTTCTAAGGGATGGAGTGGATTATATTGAGAGTCGATCACAAAACGTTAAACATTTCATTGGTTAATGCAGGGCAGATGAAGAGACTAGTAAATGCAAGTAAAATTTTTTTGCTTCTCATGATCAAGAAAAGGAATGATATTCATTATGAATCTTTTGACGGTTGTGATGATAAGTTAAAATATGATTTGTTTGATGTGGTAAGAAATCATGGCAATATGTTTCAGGAAGCAAAGGGGTTACCTCCCAAGATGGGGAGTTTAGCATGAGATAGAGGTGCAGTAGGATGTTCCACTTCTAAAAATTGGCATGTATCACATGTCGATCATGCAGAGTATGGAAATCGAGAATAAAATTAAATAATTGATGAGAAAAGGTATCATACACCCATCTACTTCGCCATGTGGTTCACCCCTTGTTTTGATGCCAAAGAGGGACGAGACTTGGTGCATGGGTGTGGATTTCCATGCATTGAATAAAATAACGGTAAAGAATCGTTATCCACTCCTAAGAATTGATTATTTTCTTAATAAATTGAGGTATGAGAAGCATTTCACTAAGTTAGACTTATAAAGTGGTTATCGTCAAGTTATAATAGCTAAAGAGAACATTTGGAAAAATGCATTTAAAACTAGACAAGGATTGTTTGATTGGCTTGTTATGCCTTTCGGTCTGACAAATGCTCCAAATACTTTCATGCGAGTTATGAATGATGTATTGAGACTATTTTTAGATGATTTTTTCATTCTCTACTTAGATGATATTCTCATATTCAATAAATCTAGAGATTAACATGTCATCCATGTGAAAAAAGTACTTGATGTCTTGAGAAAAGAACAATTGTTTTTAAAGATGTCAAAGTGTGAATTTGGAAAGACGTATTTAGTGTATTTGGGACACATTGTTGGAGGAGGTGAGTTGAAGATAGACCCCTCTAAGGTTGAGTTCATTGTGAATTGGCCGAAGCCCAATACAGTTACAGAGGTAAGAAGCTTTCTTGGGGCAGCACAACATTGGAGGAAATTTATTGCTACTTTTCCTTCCATTGCAACTCCACTACATACATTGACTAGTGTCAAGAAAGCCTTCCACTACGGAGATGGATAGATAGAGGGCGAGTGTGAGGGATGGAAGAGTGGGAGAGAGAGTGGGGGATAGTGAGAGAGATGGAAAGTGATATAGAGAGGGAGTGGGATAGAGGGGAGAGGGAGGGAGAGGGAGAGGCAGAGAGAAAGGATAGGGAGAGTGAGAGAGGGAATTATTAATGGAGTGATAAGGAGAGAGAGAGAGAGAGAGATAGAATGATATAGGGAGATGAAGAGAGGGGGCGAGATCCATCTAAATCTTATTTTTAAATAGTATTTTCTTCTTATTCAACAATTTATACTTCCCTCCATCAGTTTCCACAATGCCCCACGTAAGTTCCAGTCCAAGAATTATTCCCATTCCTCTGATTCTCCTCAACCTTTCCCTCAGTTCCTCTGATTCTCCTCAACCTTTCTATCCCTCGTTTCCCAAAACCCATTTTTCCCACGACCCAGAAGCTAATTTCGAGTTCTCTGCAATTAATCTATCAGACATGTCTTCATCATTTGTAGACCCTATGAAAATCGACATTCTAGAGGAGCCCACTGTAGTCAAGTGTTCAACTTTGGTCAAGGGTGAAAATCAAAGCGAGCCCCTTGTTGAAAATAGTATTGTTAGTGCTGTCAAGCCTAGCACCACGGACTGTACAGAGGCCAGAACAATAGTGGGAGAAGGTAATGAAGCCAAAGATGACGATGATGTAACTATCGGAGCTTCCCTTGTCAAGGGTATTTTCATGAATGGGAGCACTATTTATAATGGAGAGGTTGCGACTGCTAAGCAAGAGCCCTATAATGGTTAAGTCGTGGATACTAAGCAAGACACTGACTTACAATTTCTCTAAAACTAAGTGATTAACATAATATTTCTTTCCGATTATGTTATTTTAATATCTTTTATTTTTCTCCCAGGGACTTTTTGGAGACTTTCAGGGAAGGTCAACCATGTGGACTTGACCACTATAGCTTTTCCTAAGATGGCAAGATGTCTTCTACACTATAGAGCTCTTTCTTGAATATTTCCCAAGAAATTTATTATTAACTCAACATTAATGATTTAATTACATCATGACATAAGTCCCATCATGGGTTCCCTCGCCATTAAATCCCATAATTTTCTAATGTCAAAAAATAGTAATTGTCTAAACACATATTCGTAGGGGTGTTACAATTCCCCTCCATTTTAATAAAACACCATCGTCAGTGTTCCCTCATTTTGATCTTTTCTAAGAGGGAAAGGAATGTATCCTACATTTATTCTTTAATTCTTACAGTTATCTCTTCAGTACTAACTGCTTCCACTTCACTTTATTTTGAGCGATGGTTCAATTATGCAGTAGCATACTCTTTTATTCATTATGTTCTCTTTCCCTAGCATGTTTTCATACATGCTAAACATGTACTTCCTATTTTCCTTAATGCATTCCACCTTCACCCACAAAACTATCCACATGAACCCAAGAAGGTCAACATCATTGACATAGCATCACAATAAGTATCACAAGTCCCTCTTTCTTTTTTGTATATTTAGTAACCACTATGCCAAATACATAATCATCATGTAATGTGAAATTCGAAATGTGGAATCATCACTTTTCCTTCAATACAGAGGTAGTAATAATTGATGTATTACTAGTATCATTCTATTTTATAATTGTTATTTTGATACCATCATATCAATTACGCATCTGTCATGTATACTTAGGTGTAGGACATCCTACTATCTATATGCCTTTCATGATTATTATATTTTCTTAATTTCATTCCAAGGTGGACTTAGTCAAGTCCATTTTTGTGGTTCTACCACTTGCTTTCATACCGTTCCACGAAGCCATGACAATATGATGAATTTCACTATGCTCTTCCTATATAGGATTAAATAAAAAAATCCAACATCATAGGTGTATTTTTCATGGATGCAAAAATCATATTTCCTGTCAAGAGATAAAACACAATATTTCTATTTTTCCTGCAAACAAATAGCACATTTTCTCTTCAAGAAATATCAAACATAGTATTTATATTTTGTGCACGCACATAAATTATTTCTATCAAGAAATTCAATTATCTGCTCTCAAGAAATATCAAGCATAATAGTTCTCTTTTGTGCACTCAAATAGCTTATTTATTTTCAAAAAATATCAATACAATGACTATTATTTCTTGCCTATATAAACACTAATTTATGTTTCAAGAGATTTATCATAAAATCCATTATTTTCATCTCCCTATTAATAATAATTTACAATACTAAATAGGATACTTATATTAAATATATACTTAGCATATGAAGTAAGTGAATAACTAATAAGGATTTATTATAATATTTACTTATATTATAATATTAATTCATTATTAATTATTATATTACACTGAATTATTAATATCCTATTAAAATATTATTAATATATTATACTATCATATTATATAATATAAATATATTACCAGTATTAATAGTATAGTGATATACTAGATATATTATTATTACTATATCATATTATAATATTATATTATTTGTATTTATTACTATATAATATATTACAATATTATTATTATATTATACTATAATAGTATAATATAATATTATAATATACTATGTAATAATAATACTTTACTATTATTAATAATATACTAATTATATATATAGTATATTATTATTATTAAATAATAGTATAATATTACTTCATTAAAATAATATTCATATACTATTCTCATAATCATAACTATTAGGATGTGCTTCAATATACACAGGTGGTCACTATTTTCATTTTCGTTATAGTTATGTTCAAGGGCTCACTCTTTTTTTTTCATTATAGTTATGTTTAGAAAATTTTCACCAGATAAATGATAAATATTAAATCTTAAGAGTTGAAGAAAAACTATCAAATAGAATGTAGTCGAAGATAAAAAAATGTGAAATAGAAAGTATTCCTATAAAGTAAGAATAGATATAGAGAAGATAAGAGTCCAAAATAATGTTCCTAATGATTTTCCATAACTTACATTAGGTACCTTACATTAGGCATTAAGAGGATGATACCACCAACTTTTACAACATAGGTAGCAAAATTTCTCCAAGTCATGTTGAAGTATGAAGATAATTTCAATCATCAAATTATGTTACTCCTTTTCTTAAATCATGAATCAATTTATGCATTTTTTGTTACACTATATATAAAGCATGGATTGTAAATGAGTTTTAAACTATATTATTTTTGCAGAGAATCACTGGAATATATGTGCATGGCTGTGACATGCGAAGCACTCACATATCCATCATGTTCTTGACAGAAGAGATGGAATGATTATGACATTAATCACTTTCAAAATAAATTAACATGTAGTTATTCATTGTGTAATTAATGTGGAAAATCTCATAATAAAAAAAATATATTTTTTATTGAAGGGGCTAAAAGGCTCCTTCTCCATGCCCTTAAGAATGAACCATGGTAATTCTTAAGGATTTGTGCATCCACTCTCTTTTTCCACTTCTTAGTGTTTACTTTTTCCACTTCTGTTACATTTAAAAGTAGTTAGCAGCATGATAAATTGATTTTAAGTTAATTTAGCACCAGGATAGATTGTTTAATTTAATGTTATTTTAATGTAATGTTTCATTATTGATGACATTTTGTGCTTTGCTTATGATTGTCTACCATAATGTTTGTTGATTGTCTATCATAATGTTTGTTGTTTGAGTTTTAATGTTTGTATTTACAATGAATATGTATGGTGTGTTGATATGTATTGTTTGTTGATTGTCTATCATAATGTTTGTTGTTTGGTTTTAATGTTTGTGTTTACAACGAATACGCATGGCATGTTGATATGTATTGTTAGATGTGTGTGTGTGTGTGTGTTTGTGTCCTTTAGCAATGATTATTTACAACATGTGCTTCCTGTGATGATTAAAATTTGATGTGTGATATGTGTATATTTGCAATATTTTGTTTGTGGTGATCAAAATTTGATGGGTGATACTTGTATGCTTTTGTATTTGCAATATTATTTGTGTATGGTTATCAAAATTTGATGCATATTCATGATTGTGATAATGCTTCTAGTTTTAGTTTCATTTCTATGGTTGTGTAGTTACAATGATCGTGTATGGCATTTGCATATGTACTTTGGAATGCATGTGAAATTTCCTTTGCCAATGCTTAATATCTTCATGTGCTTGTATCTTATGCATTTGCAATATTTTCAGGGTGTAACTAATATGTTATGTTACCCATGGCGTTTTGGGTATTAGATTTTGATTCATGATGAGTCTTCTAAGCTTGATTTAGGCTCAAGAAAGTTAGTGATAGTCAATTATTCACTCCTTGGCATGGCCTGTACATATATATTTGTTTAATATAATATTGTAAGTTTACTAAAAAAAATCTTAGCCATTAGAGGAAATATTATGACTTCAACATATCATGAAAGTAAGGAAAAAAATATATTTCTCTAATCACCCAAATTAAATATGATATGCCTAAATGGATGCAATACATTCATTTTTTGAGTTGACAATAAAAACAAATTGACACTCTCAGCATTTATCTCATTAATAATATTGAAATGAATTTGAGGTGGGATAGTATGCCAAAAACATCTCGTGGAAGTTTATGCATTTTCTGTGTCACCTTCAAGAGCACATTTTGTCTTTCACAAGCCCATCTTGAGGAACAACAATGTGCAGTATGAATGCCAGTCCTTTGACGTTATTGTAGAGAAAAGTAATGAATGGATATAAACAAAGATTGCATGAATGCAAGTGGGTTGTACAAATTGGTAGTGAGGATGTATGGCAATGCTATAGTCGATCGCAGTTTTATGAGGAAACTATGCTCTCCATATTTTTATAACAGGTGCCCAAACATTGAGCTCTGCTTCGATCATGTTGTAGGGGGGGAGGTATATCCTTGTCTCGCTTGTGTGAGGCTAACATAAATGGAAACTGCCACATTATAAGTAACATGTGCATAGTGTTCCACGTACATATATGTAGAGTGTTGCTCGTCTTACAAATTGAGCACTCGAGAGGAGAGGTAGAATGCCTGATTCAAAAAAAAGGAGTTAGCACAAGAGAAAGAGAGAAGCGATGGAACCAATTTATACCACTATTTAAAATCGTTCCATGCCTGTTTTAGATTAATCCAATGGTGTACATTGATCCACTGGGACAAAATACAATTATATAAGTTCAAATTTAGGGGCGAATGGGATCATAATTAGGATCCCATGGGATATTTTAATATGAACGATAAATATTCAAGTTTAGCGATAGGATTATAGTTGCAATCCAATTGTTCGCGAGATATCCCAATGTAGCACCCATGGGAGAGGTTTAAGTATATGATTGACCTGGCATTTGAAAAATGAAATATGGTAACAATTCCATGGAAAATCCTTGGTCAAGGTGAAATGAATTGTGTTTTAAATTTATTTGGAATTTGTAAAAGTAAACATATTGAGGCTAGATCACACAATATATGTTTTATGGTTGTTAGAATCAACTATTCGAACAATTGTATCATGAAACAAAAACTCCAATAATAAAATTGAACCAAGATGCAAATAAAAGTATCAAAAATGAAATCAAGTGGATGAGTAGAGTAGAGATAATTTTTTTCAAGGAGGGTATTTTTGAAGGATTTCAATATTATTCCTATGCATAGTATTATTGGTGATTATTCTAATTTGAAAAGTTATACATCTAGAATGTAGGTGAATATTCAATAAAAAAAAACATGTAATTTTCTATTAAAACTGGTAAATATTTCACTAATTTAATCATTTTAAACACATATATGTGAAAAAGGAATTTTTTTATTATCAAATTGGCGAATATTAATTTTTTTCTTCAGAAATATAAAAAAAAATTAACCAATTTGCGAAATTTCACATAA
>APFE031757034.1:86981-123797 GCA_000404065.3 Pinus taeda | reverse complement strand
TTCCCCTGGAAAAATCTGTAATTTTTCATTAATTATAGAAAAATTACATATTGTAATGTTGTTGCATATGTTGTAACTGAGTCACCGTGGACTAACATACAAAAAAACAAAACTAATGAGTTGTCTAGATACACAACGCAGGGTGATCTACTTATAATATCAGCTGTGAAATAGCTATTATATGCCTATTTATGCTTGTACATAAGCCACGTAGGGCCCTTTCAGTGTCATATATGTCGGTATATGTTCAGAAATTGCCAAAAGTTTTCAAAATTGTGGTTTTTACAGTATTTATCAAAAATCATATATTGTTCAAGGACCTAGGTCCCTCTGATAGTGCTGGTCTATATATGGCCGATGATAATAGTGGAATTTGTTTGACTCCCCCTACTCTTGTATCACCCATTATCCTCTGGGTAATCACGCAGCCTGCTTGGATAGTTGGTCAGCACTGCAGTTATACTCCCTGTAGATATGATTGCAAGAGATATTGTTAAATTATGTCTTGAAGATATTTACTTCGTGTAATATGTTGCTAAGTGTGTGAATGTGACATGTAGAAATGCCATTGAACCAATTTATTATAATTTTTGAGCCCCCAAAAATATTTAGATTGATGCACTAGTGTCCCAAGGAGAAATGTAATAAGTGACGGAGGGTAATGAGTTCAGCATAATTATTAGTTCCAGCTCCTAATCTCATCTTAACTTTGTAGAAATGATGTTCACCGATATACAAAATGAAGCCACCACAACAGCCTTGTTGGTTTGCTGCACCATCAAAGAAAGCCCAGGGAGTACTTTTGTCTATGCTAGGAGGGGGATGTGGTCAGCGCTCTCTAGGTGGTGGAGGGTCTGGAAATTGCTTAAAAGTAGAGATTATACCAGCCTCAATGTGAGGCCAATATGCTGGTTTGCTATCAAACATGAAACAATTTTGTGCTAGTCAGATGTACCAACTGACAAGCAAGGGTAGGCTCTGTAGTTTGGATCCCTTGTGTCTATTGGACCAGTAATCCTAAGCACTACCCAGATCATTGCCAGCCCATTGCCTAGTAAATCGGATAGAGGAGGATAAGACTCACCAAAGAGCATGCAAGGCGCTGCAATGCAAAAATAAGTGTTCTGTTGATTCTGATGCGCACTTGCACAAAATACACCAGCTAGGTCCGTGAAAATATCTGTGATTTAGGTGTTCCCCCAAGGGCACCCTATCTCTCAAAATGCACCAGAAGAATAATCTGATACACGGTAGAGCAGTGAGTTTCCATATGTTTCTCCACCAACTTGTAATATGTTCTGGTCTTTTGTGATGAATCAAGGAAATGTATCCTGACTTTGGAGAGTATATGCCATTCTCGGCCAGACACCGTACTAATTCATCAGGTCCCTCTTTAATCCTGATGTGAGATTCAGATAGTGTTGATATGTAATCATGCCATTCCCGGTTCCATCTAGGGGATAGCTCGAGTTGACGATCAGATTTCCATGCTTGTGAAAAAATACTTGTATTTTGTTAATCCGCAATGTGTGACAATACCCTGATCTCATGGGAGTGAAGATACATGATGAGGTCTCTAGAGAGTAACTGTCTTCCTCCACCTCCAATCCACGGATCCAGACCAATCCGAGCCAGGGAGCCATCCTTAATCCTCCACACTAGATTGTCTCTTATATGGGGCAAGGAGTGAAGCAAAGCCTTCCACACGGATGAGATGCCTGTCGTTGGCCAACTAGGTAGTCTAACCCAATCCATCATGTGATGTGGCCAGATGTATTTATGATATGAGATATGAGTCCATAAATTATGGCCAGTCAGCAAGGCCCAACCCATTCTTGCAGCAAGGGCTTGTTCAAAAATGGGGAGATATTTTAAAACCCATCCTCCCCATTTCTTAGTCAATGAAATCTTTTGCAAGCTAATCCAGGCAAAAATTTTCCTATCTTGATTCCTGTTCCAGAGATAGCGGTTGCACAATTGCTGCATACGGGATAGGATATTCCTAGGGATCCATGCAAGGGCCATCTAAAAAACTGCGCTAGCTTCCAAGACCGATTTGATAAGAACTAGCCTTCCCGCCCTGGATAAATATCTATGACTTCAGATGGACAGTCTTTTCTCCAGTTTTGAAACAAGCCAAACCCAATCTTCTATCCTTTGACAGGTGGGTTTTAACCAAAAACCCAGGTATTTGAGACCTTTGTCCAAAGGGTGGATACTGTAAGGAAAAACTTGATGAGAAAAATGGGATTCATGGACAGATGTGAGAGAAAAAGTGATAGTAGATTTGGATTGATTTGCTAGCATCCCAGAGGTGGACGAGAGGAGGAGAAGGATCTTGGAGAAATAATGGGAGTCATGAATGTTACCATCCAATAGCATAAGCACGTCATCCACAAAAATTAGGTGAGTAAGAAAGAATCCATTCGAAATCTTGCGGCCACAAAGGTCTCCTTCTCGGTTGGCTGATGCAATTAAATGACTGAGACCTTCCATGACAATAAGAAAGGGAAGGGGAGATAGAGGGCAACCTTGCCTAAGCCCCCTTCAAAGTTGAAGAAATGGGAAGCGGGGCCATTTATGAGAACACTGAAAGTAGGAGTGGTAATGCAGGCCATGATACAAGTAATGTAATTATGAGGAAAACCCAAATGGATGAGAAGAATCTTGATATAAAGCAAGATGACCTGATCGAGTGCTTTGGAAAGGTCAACATTGAAGATGATACTTTTAAGATGTCTGGTCTAGATTGAGTGGATGGCTTCCTGAGCCGATCCAATGGCTTCATGAATCTATCTGGATTCAAGGAAGGAAAATTGTTGAGGAGCAATATGCCAAGAGAGAATTGGATTGAGTCTGTTGGCAATAATCTTAGATATAATCTTGTAAAGGCAGTTACACAAATATATAGGCCTATAATCATCGAAAGAGGATGGAGAATTAGACTTTGGGATGAGAGCAATGAAGGTCGAATTGATGGCATGGTATAGAGATCTTATGGTTCTGCTCTCCTCCACCACTTTCAATAGGTCCTGCCCCAAGATCTCATAGAAAGCAAGATAGAACTCAATGGTCCATCCATCCAGGCCTGGGCTCTTGTCTTTTCTGAACCATTTTAACATGCCTTCAAGTTCCCCAGAGGTGACCGGTGCAAAGAGCTCTTCTGCATATTCCTCATTGACGTATCGAGGAAAATGATCGGCCACATTGATGATATCAACAAGATTTGCATCAGGATGACTCTTATAGAGGTTTCTTAAGTGAGTGGAACCCAGATGGGATAGCTTGTTGAAAGAGTCAGCAATGCCTCCCTCTGGTATAGGAATATTCCAGATGGTATTTGATACCTTTCGCCCCTTTCAATAGTTTTGAAAGAACTTAGTGTTGTCGTCTCTAGCTTTCAGCCAAATGGCTCTACTCCTCAACCTCAGGGATTCCTCGCGCTCCTTTAGAATGTGAGCCTTCTGATTTTCGAACTCAATTAAATGTGCCTTATCTTCTACAGAGATGAATCCCAGACTTCGTTCATCAAGTAAAGAGCTCAGCTTAGATTCAATTTGAGTTAGCTGTGAGTTCTCTCGAATGAGCTTCTCCCTAGCCCAATTGATAGAGAGATGTTTAAACTTGGAGAGGTTATAGCAAAAACCCTTTGACAAAGATTGAACTCTATGGATGGGGTTGGCAGTCCAGAAATGAGAGACCAATTTAATTAAGGTAGGATCCTGCAGCCAGATGTGATTGAATTTAAAGGGGGCTTTCGGCTTTTTGTGTGGCCCATGGATTTCTAGATATATAGGGGAATGATCCGATATGCCCCCTGTGCCCACCCATTGCTTGTAGTGATGCAAATGTTGTATGAGTGGACTCTTCATTAAAAATCTGTCTAATCTACGAGCCAATACTGCTTCACCCACTCTTATGTTTCTCCAGGTGGGGAGTGGTTTGTGCATGGGAACATCTATAAAATTGGTATGTTCCAGAAGATTTGCCATGTGCCCTATGATTCCATCTACCTGAGCTGAAGACCCCCAAGATTCACTAAACCCCAAGGAAAAATTTAGATACCCTCCAATGATAATCTGATCGGGTGCCAGGATCGAGAGTCTTAAAAAGTGTTGCTAGAATTGTTCCCTCTGATGACAGGGTCCGTATACATTCACAATCTGAAGATACTTACTGAACTCAGCAGAGAATATATCAATGCCCATGTATCCCGATCCCCCCCATTATGCATCAACCCTGATGGATCGAGGGTTATATCCTATAGCTAGTCCCCCCGATCTCCCTATAACATCCATAGCCACAAAAGTCCAGCTCGGGAGTAGAGATTGTAAGGAACGGGTGATGTACTCAGCCATACCGAAGGTTTCTTGAAGCAGAATAATGTCAATCGGTTCAACCTCAAAAAGTCTTTGCAAGGCTAGTTTCTTAGAGGCACTAGCCAAGCCCCTGCAATTAAAAGACAGGCACTCCATAGGGGAACTCCTCTCAGGGTATTTGTAGCACTAAGGACCCTGTCGAGAGTGGATTGGCAACGAGAGGCTACCTGCACCCCAACACACTTAATGGCTTTTGAGAGATCAGACTTCCCCCCCTTGGATGATAAAGGAACAAAGCCTGGTAGGGTGAGTCCTAAGCCAGACTGACAAACCAGGATATCCTTGGTGTGGGTTCTGGAGTGGAGGAAATAATGGTGAGAAGGTGAGACCTCGGAGGATGACGACGAGATGGAAGAAATATATGGTGAAAGCAGAGAGGGGGCAGTGGTGGCAATAAGAGGTGGGATCGACATGTTACAATGAGCCATGGAGGTCTAAACCGATGATGCAAAAACATATGTGTTATTATCAAAAGATGAGGGAGAAGGGATCAAAGAAATACCATAAACTTTCGCAACTTCAGCAGCAACCCGAGCCCTGGTCAACGACGACGAAATTGGTCTGTGCCCAACCTCCCATGTCTTGAGAAGAGAAGAGATTTGCTAATGGGGTAGGAACCAACGGGGGGGGGGGGGGGGGCCGGGAGCCAGCCGACGAATTGACTTTGGATGGAGCATGTGTTATCTTTGGAGAGTCCTCTGGTTTCCTGTTGAGTGGGACTCTTTGAAGAGATGTCCCACCTTGTGACACCATCTGCAGCAAAACAGAACCCCTTCATAATCCAAGATCTGGATCCTAGTGTACTCCCCCCACTAAAGTGTTATCTTCTCCTCCAGGCCCTCACGAGTATCCAAGTGGACCAAAATGTGAGCATGGGTTTGATTTTTCGATTCAACAAAAGTACGGTCGTGGTCTAAATAAGTGCCCAGAGCATTACCAATCCTGATAAAGACTTGCTCGCACCAGTACTATAATGGGAGCCCTGGCAGGCGAACCCAAAGAGGTCCAGCCCCAATTTGTTCTCGTTTAGGGTCGAATAACAGGCTCCATCGCTTGAGAAGGACCGAAGCCATCTCAATCTACCAGTACCTGGCAAATACCAAATCAGTGTAGATCTCCTTTGCAAAGTGTAAGGAGAACTACCCCATGGGTAGGACGTGAACTTCTGGCAGTTCCTTCAGCAACCCCCCCAAATCTCCTTGACCCATTGGGTTAGCCTGTTGGTCGAGTATTCTTGACCACACACATGTCCAACAAGCACCGTACATGCCATGAAAATAACTTCCCCTAAAGCTGGGGTCTCGCCAAATCTGATGGTGATATCCTTTGTGGTCGCCTTTACACACCTAGTCTTCCTTTTGCAGGAACAAGGAGCCGACGAGTAGTCCACCAAAGGGTTTGGGACCCCTTCGAGGGGGATGAGTTTAGCAGGTTTTACTTTCACCACAGGGGTCTCAAAACAGCCTGATGGTAGGGGAACCGAGGAAGGAGGGCTTGCCATAGCAGAAACCAGGATGTCCACACGGGGCACTGAGAAGAATGAGGAAAGGGGCGGATGAGGGTCAAAAGAGGGCGAGGGGAGTGTGTTCATAGAAAGAAAGTGCAGGGTGCTCGGTGAAAGAGGAGGGACTTCGAAGCCCGGTGAATCAATAGGAGGCGACCCAGAGTGAGGAGGCACAGAGCAATGCCTAGGTAAAGAGACGACAGGCGAAGTAATGGGTGGAGCTAGTTCAGGGAACAGAAATGAGTTAGTAGTCATCAAAGAGAAACAGGGGTTCCCAAAAATAACCCGGTCTGGAAAGGGCTCCTCAGAGTAATCCACCTCTTCAACCTCCATATTGTCCCCCATATTCCCAGCTAGAAGTTGGCAGCTGAAAGCGACAGGTGTGTAAACGGTAACAGTGAGAGACAGTAAGTGGCGATGGTACAGGATTTGCAGCCTGTAGTAAATTTATTAAAACCCTAGGGTTTTACCCTAATCCTGCACGGTCGACCTTCATCCTCTCTCTTAGTCTCTCCGTGGCTAATATTACATTGTAGAAATATAGACACATAAAACACATAAAACAAGAGAGACATAGATATACGTGGTTCACCCAATTTGGGCTACGTCCCCTCAAATCCTATATTATACTATTATACTAGTTTATTAGTATATTATATTATATAATATTATATTATTACTGAATTATTTCTATCCTATTAATAAATATATTAATATATACTAGTGATATATTATATACTATATATATACTATACAGATAAGTAATTATATACTAATATTATATTATGAATATTATTATTATTATAAGATAATATACTATAATATAGGATATTATATTATTATTTATTAAAAGATATACTAGTATCACCGGGTTTTGAAGCCAGACAATTTGTTAATGAGTGGAGATGTTATTAAAATTGCAAATTTTGGGTTGGCTATAAGCATACCAGAGGAAGCCGGGAGGCCACTTCAATATTATGTTGTGACGCGTCCATATGGAGCCCTAGAGCTCCTGCTTGGATCCAGAGATTATGACTTTGGAATTGATATTTGGGTGGTGAGTGCAATCATGGTGAAACGTTTCACTAGTTACCGGTTCTTCAATGGTTGTAACGCTATCACTGAACTTTATAAGATTTGTTATGTGATTGGATCTCCTAATATCCTTCAATTACAGATTCCCAAAAAAAATTAAGGGCGTAGATTCTACTAAACATTTTTCCAATATCCTGGGAAGGGTAAGTGGGGAGGCCATTGACCTAATCAAACATTTGTTGTTTTGGGATCCCAAGAAGAGACCAGAAACCATAGCAGCATTGGTGCACCCTTTCTTTTGTCCTAGTTACAACATTAATAGATCAATTCCTTCATGTCTACTACCCAAAAATTTCTTGTTGTCTCGTTATCCCGCTTCCATCACATATCATTCTAGTGGACCTTGTTAATACAGTGCAATGAAAAAGTCTAAAAATAATATTGCAGGTGGATTCTCAGATTTAAAAAGAAGCATTGAATTTGTAAGTTATAATTGTTCTTCTATTTGTGAACAAGATACTTCTGTGGGGCAATATCATCTTAACAAATCGTATCTAGGACAGGGCACATCACAAATTAAACGAATGGTTGGATTAGGAGAAAAGAAGCTAGTGACATTTGATTATGCACCATATTCTTTATCTACAGAGGGTGCATTGTGCATTTCTAAAGACAAAATGATAAGTGATGGTGCATGGCGCAATTGCAAGGAACAAAGGGTTAGGAGCTAGGTTCTAAAAGTGTGTTATGCACCAATGGTTTTGTCTTTCCGAGGATCAGGTCTCCAATTGCATTAACATATATCTATCTATCTATCTATCTATCTGTCTATCTATCTATCTATCTATCTATATAATATATATATATATTAATATAGTTGTTTTTAGTTGATATTTTTTGGGAAGTTATTCTGGTGGGCTTTTCTTGTCTAATTTCTCTAAAATCAGGTAGAAATTTATTGAAATCACAAGCTTGATAGGTAAACCTTGCACAAACCAAGTGTCCTAGGGGTTTTTCAGGTTACTGAATCCATATATATAGTCAGAAAACTAGTTTAAATAACACAAATCAAAACTTCACCTCAATTTTTTTTTTGTTGGATTCCAACAACGAAAGATCCAAACAATCTAGCTTGTAAAATGTGTTCCATTCCCAAAAAATTGCACTAAAGGCATTGTCACTTGTAGGATGTGTTCCCACATTTATGAGTGGAAGAGACACTCGCCATCCACTAGATCTTGGTGGTGGAAACCATGGCGATGGTGTCCGCATGAATAATCTGCTTCCCTTTTTCATTCCCCTTGTCAGGTATTGACTTAGAGTCAGAACATGCATCTAATTATAAAGCCTTCAACTCGGCTACCAACAACTGCTTGGCCCGTGTCCGCATGAATAATATGCTTCCTTTTTTCATTCCCCTTGTCAGGTATTGACTTAGAGTCAGAACATGCATCTAATTATAAAGCCTTCAACTCGGCCACCAACAACTGCTTGGCCCAACACTCACTTGTGTTATGAGTGGGGCTCTTATGAAACTCACACCACTTTCCTATGTCCTTCTTTGTCTTCGTGGTTTTTTTATCTTCTTGCGACTTCGACGGGTTGTCCTAGGTCACCTTGCCTTGGATTTGTCCTTTGTTCTTTGGTTTGGGGGTACCTTTCTCTTGCTTCAAATTTGCAGATCCAAAGTCTCCATTTTTTTGTTTAAACTTCTACTCAATCTAGACAATGTATTAGTACATTATGCCAAGTGAAGAGATGCCCAAGAATCCCACGTCATCCTGCATGTACCACATAAATCAACTCACACGCATTCCAAAAAAATATTATAATACATTTTCGTGCATATAAATCGATTCACGGACATTTCAAAAAAATATTATAATGCATTCTCCTTTTAACAAATTATATTTTTTTTTTTCTTAAAACGTAATATCATAAATATCTGAAACCAGAAATTGTATCATAGATATTAGAAACCAAAAATTGTGATACATACCCTGAAATTTTGATACATAAAGACAAAATTAAATATAAATAATGGATCAGTGACTTGCAACAAGCTAACTCCTATTCACAATTAAATAGAGAGCAGGCAATTACTAAGAATGGTTTGAATATTGAATACTCAAAATCATGAAGTAATTTATATATTAAATTATATTATATATACACAATTTATGATTATACTATTATAATTATAATAATACGTATCTTATACCCATATACTAAGAAAAGTAAAGGCACTACCCCATTACTAAGAAAGTAAAGACACTAGTATATTATAAGTAAATAATACTATACATATAAATGATATATATTTGATATATATTATTTATTAGAATATATAATAATAGTATATTATTATTAGTATAATTTATAATAATACTTTACTATTATAATATGTACTATACTATTAGTATATATGTTAGTATAATAATAATAATATTAATATTATACTAGTATATAATATTATATGTATAGTATTATTAATAGTATAATACTATTAGTATAATATTGATGCTAATATTATAGTGTCTATATATCCTATAGGTAACTATTATAATTAATAATATTATAATATATACTAGTATTTAGGATAATATATTAGGTTAATTAAGTTTGACTATGTTTAAATAATAAGGATGATTATGTTTCACTATTGATATTACTTTGACTATTAGCATGGTTGATTATGTTAATATGGTTAATGAATAATATGGTTTACTATGTTTGACTATTAATATGGTTGACTATGTTTCACTGGTTTTGTAATGACACATTTTCACAATGTTTTGTCACATTGTGATGGTAATATTGATATTATTAAACATTTTTAAATCTTGATAGTGACAAACTAAGGATAACCTTAGTTGACAATGATTAAAAATGTTTGACTTATAAATCCTAATATTAAAGTCTAATATCAAATCCAATATTAAACACAATATTATAAACCCAATATTATAATCATGAATATTAAATCTTAATATTAAACCCAATATTATAAACCTCAATATTATAATCCCAATATAATAAACCCTAATATTATAAACCCAGTGTTAAACTTAATATTATAAGTCCTAATATTAAACCTAATATTATAAAATGCAATACTAATACCATATTATAAATATAAGGTTGACCAAGTTTGAACATGGTTAGCAAATTTAAAATTGACTATAAAGGTTGACTTTGTTTGACTATGTTTGACTATTAATAATAATTTGACTATTTATATGGTTGACTATGTTAATGTGGTTGTACACCTTCCTTAGCTTCATGTTCTTAGTTGAACGCTAAAATCTTGGGCATGAACGATTCATCCTGAAAACACAAAAAAAACCAGTTTATAAACTTAATTACGTGTAATAGAATAAGAATGAAATTACCTCGAGTGGGTCCATGGTCTTGTCATCTATAATTTTGTTTTGAGAATGTTACCATCAAGAAACTTAATTTTCTTCATTATGGATTATGGTGAAAGCTACGAGTGACATAAGCAAAATATGAAATTATAAATTATGAAGCAAAATATTTTATAAATTATGTTCCTAACTGTATGGTCTAAAGATCTTACCTTTGCTCTGTTGGATCTTTCCTACCCTATGCTTTGCTGGAGATGTCTTGCCTGAGTTGGTTGATCTACTCTAACTGATTGATTAGACCGAACTACATTATCTGCCTAAGGTGAGTGACTTGTGTTACCCACCAGACTTCACATCCACCAAGGAAAGGGGTGTCGCTACTTTACGAGAAACCTTCATTCTCCCTCACTTCCCTTATATGAACAAGGGGGTGCTTACATTAACACTCGAACTTAATATGCTATAGAATCTGTTCGAATTCCAAATTGGTCCGCTACTACTAGCTATTGAACTAGAAGAGAGGCTTCGAGCTTTCCTCCGTAAATTGAATCAATAGGTGTTGTGACAACCTTAGTTTCTCACATTGCTGCTAGTAATTATGCTAGTAATTATGTGCCAGGCGGAGCTTGTCATAGAGCCATCGATTGAAAAAGGAAGCCCTAAGAGGGATGATCCCTAGTGGTTTACTCTTGGGATTCCCCATCTACATGGATTGACACCTCTCGCCTTCACTCTGCAGTATAGTGTCCCATAAAAAGTGAGAGCTTATCCTACCCAACCCACTCTTCTCCTTTCTTTTAGACAATCCTTTGAGCGAGTTGATCAACAACTCTAACCTTCACTTTGCACTATAGTGTCCTATAAAAAGTGAGAGCTTATCCTACCTAGCCCACTCTTCTCCTTTCATTTAAACAAGCGTTTCAGCAAGTTGAGCTAGAACAGGATGAGCTACAATAGGAGAAGGAAAAGGAGAGGAAATTTTATGCCCAAACTCAAATGAAATTAGGCCTTTGTCTAGATCTGCACTGAGGATGTAATCCATAGTAGAAGATTGGAGGTATTCAAATACAAGGCAAGGTGTTGAGGTGACAGGTGAGGCAGGTTAAGGTGTTGAGTGGTAGGCGAGGTAGGTGTTGAGGCAGCAAGGGATGCTTGCAGATGTTGAGGTGGCAGGGGACACTTGCAGATGTAGGCATAAGTTTGTATATAAAAGAAAAAAACAAAAAAAATCACATTAAATGTTTCAAAGTAATGCTAAATTTCAAGCATTAGTTCAATTTTGTAAAGGTTTAAACTCAACTCAATGTGGGTTCTCCTAAGTTTTAATAAAATTCACAAAAACCATACATTATGGCCAGTAATAATATGTCCAAACTAAAACCTTGACTTAAATTTTGTTTTATAGAATAATTTTCTTAAAACATAGGTTAAAATATTGAATACACAAGTTGTCAATGAGAATAATGTTGGGTTAACCGTTACCAATTTCTATAGTCCCTGTTATGCCGAAGGCAAGGAATAATAACCCCTAAACCATACTAGATACAGATACATGAAAATAATATAATAATATAATATCATATAAAGAATAATATTATATCCTATATATAACTATTATAAACATATTACTATTATTAATAATATAGTAATTATATTATAATATTATTATTCTATAATACTAATATTAATATTATAATAGTATATATAGTAGTCTGAATAATATAGTAGTAGTATATACCTATATTATACATATATATTATATTATTATAGCCCTTAATATTGACTCACCTCCCCCCCTCTTAGTATTAACATTATTTCCAACAATTGGTATTAAACCCAATGCCTTCAGGAACAACTTAACCACTTGAAGGTAGATCAGGAGGAAACATGGCTAATGAAGATTGGCTTACGTCAGAAGGAGCGTCATTGTTTAATGGAGCAAACCATGAGCTTTGGAAGATTAGAATGTGAGCCCTTTTAATGTTCATTAATGAAGATGTTTGGTTGTTTATAAAATATGCATAAAAGAATAAATTTGACACAAAAACCAATAATATTACCATGAAAGGGCTATAAAAGTTAGATTCTTATATAATGAGACATTGTGAGACATCAAAAGAAATGTTCGAAAAATTTAAATGTTTATATGGAGGAGACAATAATGAGGCTCAAGAGAAGGATGAAGAACCCTGTTTATCATGCAGTGAATTAGAAGGAGCCAAGTACACATCCCGTCCTTCATATGAGGAATATTTTGATTCTATAAGAGTGTTGTCACATCCTCTCCCATTCTCATAAATATTGGAACTGTATTCTTTCTTGTAATTCCCTAATTATTTTCTACGTCTCCAACATACCTTAAGAAATTTTCCAATCTAGAGTAGATTTAAATTTCCCATTGAATGAATTATTTTTGTATCTATTTTAGGAGTATCCTCTTACTGAAAAGACATATTTTTTCCAAGTTTCCATGTTTTCTCATCTCATCTCCTATGATAACAAGGATGAACCTATTTTATTGAAACTTAAAATATTTGCATTACAACTTATAGAAATAACCAAACTATTCCAAGAGGCTATAAAGAACACAACAAATTGATACACTTATATTCATCTGAGATCTTAATGCCAACAAACGATAGTTGACTTACCACAATATTGAAGGTGCTTAGATGAATTGTCTATAAAGATGGTTATACTTTATAAGTCACTAACATAATAATAATAATATAAGTATATACACTAATATACTGAAGCACATTAAAGTATATTAATATATTACTAGTATATACTAATATTAGTATAATATTAGTGTAATATACTAGTATAATTTACTAGTATAATATTATAATATATTATAATATTATTAGTATAATATAATTATAAGAAATTATACCTAGGTATACCTTGTGCAGTCATCAATAAATAACAAGAAATAGTAAGCTCCACCTAAGGACCTTGTTTGCATAAGTTTGCAAATATCAGTAAGCACAAGTTCAAGTATATCTTTCTTTCTCCAATTTAAGCTAGAGGGAAATTCATCCCTGTGCATTTTTCCAAGTGCACAACCTTCACAATCAATGAGTTCATTTCTTAAAATAGGAATTCCATCAACCATACCTTGTTTCTATAGCAACAATAAATCATGATGGTTGATGTGACCAAACCTTTGATGCCAAATATTTTGTGTCGTCATAGTCATTGAAGTTAAAGCTTGATATGACATGCTTGTAACATTAACTTTATATAGGCGTCCAACTTGTACTCCTGATGCAACCGGCTCCTAATGATCCAGAAAATCCTTTATAACACTGTGAGTTTTGAAAACTTATACCTTTAAATTATGATCTGTAATCATGGAAATAGAGATAAAATTATTTTTTATACTAGGCACATACATGACATTCTAGATGCACCTAATATTACCATTAGGTAGTATTACAGGAATATCTCCATAACCTTCAATCTGATATGCTCTGTCATCTCCTAAGTAGATGTTGGCACCATTGTTGGTCTCCTTGAAATTTTCATACCAGTGTTTATTACATGTCATATGAGTGGATGATCTAGAATCCACAAACCAATTTCTAGCCTCATCGATCTCAGTAGAAAGAGAAGCATCAGACACAAATAATTTAAGATCATGATTCATATTTTCGCCAGCAAAATGTCTTGTATGCCTCTTGTGTCTATGCTTGTTTTCATCATTCTTCTTTTTATAATAGTCTCTAGCAATATGACCAGTGCTCCCATAGTAAACACTTAATTCTTGAATCATTTTAAGCAGATGACATACCTTGAAATGGATTTTTCTGAGATGGACCACTGCTTTTATGCCCTCCTCCTGGTTTCCCTTTGAAGAACTTTTTCTTTGCCACCAAAGTCAGATCTACATTCTGAGGCTTTAGATTCTTACACCTCTCTATTTCTTGCATCAAAATCCCTGTCAACTCTTCAAAGGTGGGAGCTTTCTCCCTTGTTGCATGCCCTGTAATGAACATTTGATAATCCTCTCTCATGCCATTTAAGGTAATCATTATGATATCAACATTTGACACTTTATCCCCTATGTTGCCCAACTTGTCTCTCAGTTATTTAATCCATGAGATGAACGTAACAAAGGATTCATTCTCTTCCATTCTAATGGAGAGAATCTTACTCTTCAGAAAAAACACACAATTTGTAGTTTTCGTTTCGTACAAATCCTTGAGTGTCACCCAAATTTCATTAGCGACTTTGCATTCTCGGATATCAGGGATTATGTTGTCTTTCACCGACTTCTTCAACAACACCTTCTCTTTACTTATCCTCTTCTCCCACTCTTGAACTGATGTGGTTGTGGCACATCTAGCTGCAATCATCTTTGCTTCATCTATGTTTGCAATTGTCCACGCACTAGAACCCTCGAGCAATGTTTGTAACTTGAACTTCTAGTTGGTGTAATTTGACACATCGAGCTTATTCCTCTCACTAAAGTATGCCTTTGCAATGTGATTATTCATTGTCACAGAACAATTTCAACAGTGCCTTGCTTTTAATTCATGTGCACCACCAGTTCTTATTCGATCAAGAGATCCATGACTCCAATAACAGATCCACTGGTCCAATCTATAGATACAGTAATCCAACTACTGATCTATGAACCCAAAACTAGATCCTCCACCAATCGATCTATTGATCTAACTCCAAAACCTCCAATAGTCTATCTATGGATCAAACTCTAGATCCTCCAACAGTTGATCTATGGATCAAACTTAATATATATCACACAAGCAAGTCGTAGGTTTCACAAGCACTTTTCAGTGATGATAATTTGAAGGGGTGATTTACATTGTGAAGGAAAATGTGACCTACATTGTTTTCCAAGAGTGCGACCTCTCTTACATTGGGAAATGTGATTTATACATAATGTTTGGCCCTACTATATATGAATTCAAAGGTGTGTTGAGATTGAATTTAGAGGGTCCACATCACGTGAATATTAGAAGGAAGGTCATATGGAGGGGTGTCAAAATTAGTTCCTCGGTAGTGATGAATTTTCTAAATTTGTTTAAATGTTTTCTAAAAATCTTCTATGATTGTGCAAAACTTCCATAATTCATCTCTAATGTTGGTGTGCGTATGAACCCTACTTTGGAAACACCACTGACAATAGAGATGAATGAGAATGTTGATATGAAATATGTGATAGTCTCAAGGGAGAAGAATGGTAACCCTCTCGAGCTTATGCCCCAATAAGAAAACAAGCACCTTTATGCTACTATAAAGGTATTATGTGAGTTGCATTTTGGTGTTTGGACAAAATGTTGCTTGGTAGACCATCTCAATAGATGTGGGCCTGATCACATTTTCAATCTAAAAATGAATACAAATCTTGGTGGTTAGAACTGATGGTTGGTTGATAAACAAAAGAAGTGGCTACTTCTTATATCATATGTTCCCTCTTTTATAATCACTGTTGATATTTCACATTCAAGAGTTGGAGATGATAGTCCATCCATATGTGCTTTTGTTGCAAGTATGGACTATATTAACTAATATATATATTACTATATAGTATACTTTATATAGTATTACTAATAGTATATACTAATAGTATATAATATTATACTATTATATTATAATAATATTAGTATATTATACTATAAATATTATGTTTTATGTCACTAATATTGACAAGAGGGGGGTAATCTTTGTAGTGGAAATGTCATGCTTATTTGGTTACTTTTGCGTAATTGAGACAATACAATTGGCTTCAGATGCACAACTTAATTTGAGATATTTCCCACATTGCCAAGTCTGATAATATTAACTTAGGTTTTGATGTTACACCATGAATGAAATACTACAACAATGTATTTTTTTTTCCTTTATTAAAAATCCAAAATTCATTAATATTACATGCCCTTTGGCCAATTCCTACTTTGTTAATATTATATTTCAAATGTTAAAATGTGATGTCATCCATTTCTCACCTTTGCATTGGAAAATGTTTGAGCTAGTTCTTATTTTGTGCAAAGTTGGTTTGAAAAGCTTGGTGTTAAAGTGAGCAGTCTCATTACAAATCATAAGGGGATTTTGTGCAAAGTTGGCTTAAAGAGCTTGGTGTTATAGTAAGCAGACTCATTACAAACCACAAGGGATACATTGATTGTAATCACCAATACTTTGAGGGTTCTCGATGCTCTTAGTATTGCAGAGTCCCTTTTCTTGAAGATTCCGACAATAATTTAGTTTATTGCATGCTAGTTTGGAAGGCCCTGGTGACTTGCTTCCCTTCAGAAAATACCAAACAACTCTTTGTACATTAACTCTGGAAAATGGTAAGTACACCTACATAACTCTTGACTGATAAATTTCTCAGAAAGCATGCAAAGTTGTAGAAAACATAGATATAACAATTTTAAAAGTTCATATATTGTTTTTACCCTCTTGGATTTATTTAATCACCAAAACATCAATACCACAATACCCAACACACAACTTATCTCAAGGCATGCACAGTTTAGAGTAATGAATTTTTTATTTTATTATTTACAGGGGGTTGATATAGGTGCACCTAGTGGATAGTTAGAAAAATGTCCATATGCATTTGAATATTTACAAGATCTCTATGATTGGCCGAGCTCGTTAGAGGGGTCTTCCATAACAAATATTTTATACCAGACTTGAATATAGACTCTAGAAGTGTCATATGCTTGTTTGAACCCTGAGTCTAACCAACAGAAATTCAGAATCATAAGGAGATCCTTCTTATTGGGCTCACCATTCTCAACCTTCATTGCAATCACAAAACCTATGAAACCTGACACCAAAAACAACATAACATGATAATACAATGGAGAAAAAATATTGATTTCCATATTGATATCAGGCAGTTTTTTATTTTGGATCTAGAGGGTACCTCAAACTTTTATTTTTTCAAAAAAACCTCACTTACATTATATGTTTTTCTTGATTTTCCCATTTTGTTATCCCCTGCTATTGGTCTCAAATCCCTCAGTTTTTAGTCTTGTTGGTTCTTTTAGATTAATGCATTTGCTTCTTTAGTTTAGATGGGTGGGTGTGAGAATCATTACCTTAAAATCTTTACCTAGAATGATATGATGGTAGAAGAACTGAGAGTCGACATAGCTAGTGTTATCGATGCGCTCTCAGATCAGTAAGTGCATGGACCCAGTGAACAATAGTAGGCAGTTGCATTCCGTGGGCAACTCCTATGAGAGATGACAATAAGCACAACTCCAAATTCAGAAAGAAAATACAGGTAATGTCTCTGTCACAATTCTATTGTCTATCACTATTCACAATTCTAATGTTTGTCTAAGAACAAATTATATTGATTAACTAATTATATAATATGTATGCCACATTCTCATATAATTTGCACATCACATTAAAATGTCTATTGTTGAATTGGTGTGACTAAAGGGGATAATTGCAGTGTCATTACATGTGGAGAACAACTTGCTTCAATTCCAAACTTTGAAGAAAGCAACATAACGTTTGCCAAACTATGGATAAAAGTTTATGAAAGAAACTTTCAATAAAAACAAAACAACAAAATTTAAGCTTTGGTTAAAAGGAAAGAAATCCAAATTGAATTTGAAATTTCGTTAAAATGCAATAAATCCAAATGAAAACACTAAAATTTGAAATAAGACCCCAAAGATGAAATTCAAGCTTTAGTAAAATACCAGAAATCATTTTGCCTTTTTACTTGCAAACGTAGCATACTTGGCCCCGCTGCCTTCAAAAAGATCATGAAGACATGTATTTGTGTTTGTATTTGCACTTTTTTAATTTATTCTCAATGTAATTGTTCTATGTAAAGCAAACAATTCTACAATTATTGAATAATTGAACTAGTCAATTTATGCATACATATCGCCATAGTAATAAAACTCCTATATGCTTTTGCATTTTGCATTATATCACCTTCTTCGCTTTGAAAAGTATAATGTATTTATTTCTCATGGATTGGCATTTGTTTGAAAATGTGATAATTGATGTTGAGTCATTAGATATCTGCCCCACTTTGGATGATGAGAATTTAGGTACCGAACTTTATCCTATACAATAACCTCGCATAAGCTCGCTGCCCAATCTCCCCTGTATAACTTTGTTGGGGTTTTCATTATCGTGGATGTTTATTTGTATTATAATCATTCATTGGTTAGTATCCGCTTAGTATGTTGCTCTCATATTCACGCTATTGGTCAAGCCATCGAGGCTAACTATCTCAATACAATTTACAAACTCCATGAACACTTTCTTTCCAACCTTGTATATCTATGTTTAAGAAAAACACAATAGTTTACAGGCTCATATTGTTGGAAGTAATAGAGAAAGCTAAGCTTAGATTATTTTTATGATGATGATAGGTTTGAGACTCTAATCTTAGACCTCATATCCTTATATCTAAGGAGTGGTTGAAACCATCCCATTAGTGTGAAAGCCTATATATTTGAGGCTCATGTGACTAAATGGAAGCGGGCTTGTATGGGTGTTTGTACACTCTCCAAGTATCTCATTTGGAGAGCCATTTAATTTATAGTTAATATATTTAGTTTTTATCATGGTATCAGAGCTACAGGGTTGAGGAGCCTGTGTCTGAGTGGAGAGAGGCTGATGCGACTGAGGCAGAATCAATGCAGATTTTGAGGAGAAAATCGCGTAGATTCACTGTTAAAACTTCCTCAATTTTTTCTTTCTGGATCGATGCGAGGGCTCAGGAGAAACTCTCAGTGGATCAGTGCGAAGGCTTGGAGTAAAATTGCATCGACCTTGTGAGACCACGTTGTGTAAGCGTGGTTTCGTTACCATATCATCATGGATCTACTCCTATGGTTGAGGTTGTTGTGGTCTGCCGAGAAGGAAGGAGATCGTGATTGAGGTGTGGAGGTTGTGGAGTTTAATTTTTTGGGGAAGGAGTTGGAACACTCTTTCTCGAGAAAGAAGCGCTTGTGGAATTTTACCATGAACTCAATGTGGAAGCAATCTAATTATTCATGAGTTTGGCACATTCTCATGTTGTTGCAGTAGTAACATCTCCAGTAAAGAAAATTACCAGTGAAGTCGATGGAGCAAGAAAGGTGCGTGGAGGCAGTGTGTTGTTCATGCATGTTCTAGAGCTTCATGTTCCAGACTGTCATCTAGTAGATTTGTCGTGGAAATCTTATTGTTTAACAAACCTAGAAGTTGCAGGTCATGGCGATCCCAAAACCAATTGGGTAAATTTTCTTCGAAGTTATTATATGCCACAATGAAAATGTGAAAGTTCTTACTGATTTGAATCCATCTTCAGGAATATGTGTTATCAGAAATTGATAATTACATGCATCATAATTAGGTATTGATAGCATTTCCAGCTTGCGAGAGGTTGTTTTGTTGCTCGTCACCAGAGCCAAGGGCACTGAGACTTGCATGGCATAGAAGCCACATCCTACAAGGTTCTACAGTTGAAGAGTTGCCAAAGGGAGAAGTTTCCTACCTGCATGGTAACAGGCTTGTTGGAGCTCATTAGAGGACCATGTGGAGCCAAAAAGAAATCTCGAAGAAAGATAAAGCAAGATAAGCTGGACTTTAACAATATGTCTATATTTTTAGATATTTTTGATTCTGATGATGATGTTTTTCTCATGTGGACATTTGGAGGCATTAACATGAGTAGCATGTTCGAGTCAGAAGAAATTTCAGAAAAACAATGTGGTTCTATTGATGACCACGAGAATCAAGAGGCATAGTCTGTTGTGCAAGACTAAGATTGAAGACACACGAGTTGATCTTCAAGAAGGGTGTAGAGAGGAACAAAGTGTTGAAGATGAACTAGACAAGCCACATGAAGCTGATTGCAAAGACGTGGCAGAAGAAGACAAAGCTGGAGAGAATTTAAATTGTGATGACATCATCACTGACATTCAGATGGTTGACATTGGAAACAGTGAGGGGGAAAATTCTCCTATCAAGCTTGCCATAATTTTGAGAAGGGCGAGAATAAGAATTCAAGCTTTCAATCACCGTGGAAGAAATGAGGTGAAGATACATCATTACCTCATGACGAGGAAAGTGAAGATGAAGCCTTGACTCAAGATGAACAAGCATGACTCACAAGCAAAAAGACCAAAATGAAAACCTCCGTTACCAATTTTTTTCATGTTTTAACTGTAAGCCTAGCTGAGACTAGACAAGCAAGTGTATGTTATTTTTCAGTAACCTTTCTCCATTAAGGGGGAGTGTTGAAAGTAATGGAGAGAGAGAAACTTAGATTATTGTTATGATGATGATAGGTTTGAGACTCTAATCTTAGACCTCATATCTTGATATCTAGGGAGTGGTTGACACCATCCCGTTAGTGTAAAAGCCTATATATTTGAGGCTCATCTAACTCAATGGAAGCGGGCTTGTATGAGTGTTTATACACTCTCCAGGTATCTCACCTGGAGAGCCATTTAGCTTACAGTTAATATATTCAGTTTTTATCACATATATGGTCAATAATCGAAATTACAATCAAGATATAATGTAGAAAACATAGAAGCTTGGTCTATTTTAAAGTTTAGAGTTTAGATTTAATTGTATAGACTCAATTCCACTCGAGATGTAATGTGGAAAACATAGTAACTTATTTGTTCAAAATAGTAAATATATTAAGACTTTATTATAATAATATTATTATATTTATTCTAGTAACTAATATAATATTATACTAGTATATTATATTATAATAATTATTAATAATATTAAGTCATATATAATATAGGGTTATTATTATTAATATATTATAATATAGACACTGGTCTACGATGATCTATCTGTCGATGAAGTCGAAACCCCGTAGAATATCGAGACACTTCATCTCGAACTAATTGTTATTTTAAGCCCTCACTGTCGTGAGGTTCGTTTCACTTACGATCAGTAAATTGTTCAAACACCCAAGGCTCCTCATCACTCATCTGTATGCATTGAAGATCAATCTCACACACAGATTATGCTTCCTCCACTCGAACTACACTATCCCATCGCTCATGCATTGGAGGTTTCTTATACAACAAGTACGCATGTGCGACAGAACTTGTTTTTGTTTCTTTCTTTTGATTGCATGTCACAATCAAGAGTGTGCATATGATTAATAGTTGCATGTAGTGTCGCACAACTCCATGGTAAGTCCACTGATTGCATGTCATACACTTGCACTCACTCATGTTCTGTGGACGCGTTTAATCTTGAAGTGTGTCTGTATTCATTGTTATATTTTTCATGTTTGCTGCTTCGCACAATTGTGTTGTTCACGAACCATATCTTCACCAACATGGGTCGACCAATGTGCCAGTGGTTGCATTGAAAGTATCACTTCACGTGAGCACACCCATGCACCATTAGCTTAAGAATAGGAGTAGTGTTTGGTTTTGGTTGATTTACTTGCATGCATGTTTACTTCTTACTTTGCATGCTTGTTTGTTTTCGACCCTTGCTTATTTGCTTGCTTATGCATTTACTTCTACTTTTGCTTTGTTTTTCTTGTTTCCATATTCAAACAAACACTAATATATGAAGTATCCGCATAAATTATAATACTTTATAGTAAATAAATTAACTTATATTATAATAATATAAGTCTAATTATTATACTATTGATATATTAACTAATATAGTATAGTTAGGTAATATAATCATTTTTAATATAGTTTGCTTATTATATATATTATTAATATTATGTTAGATTTATTATTTTAACTATATGTATTAATAGGTTAATATTATTGATTAACCAGACTGTGATCGTATTATTTTTAATTATATATTAGTTAAGAATATATCTATTAATATTTGTATATTCTTTGGATAAGGACCGTGGAAAGGTCAAGATGGAGGAGAGATACAGCTAGTGCAGTAGGTGGAGCACAATATAAGGGCGACGTAGTAGGAAGAGTGAGGCACGTATGGATGTCGTATAGGAGGAAGACAATGGTGCGTGAAGATGGAAGGCGTGTGCAGAGGAGTATGGATGGTTATGATTTTATAAACGGTGATTTGATCAAAGAGATCATGGTGAGTAGAAGGATGGAGATATTTTGGGAAAGAGGAGAGGGGGTGGAGTGGAGTGGAGTGGAGTGGAGTGGAGTGGAGCCGAATGGCAGGAAATATATTTTGGATAGTTGGTGATACACATGGGACAACCAAAGAAGACGAGGACAATATCCCAATATACTTATACCAGTGGAATTATCTGTTTCCGCACAGCGCCAAAGCCAGCGAAAATGTGGAGGTCGAAGGGTGGATTGATCTTCCGCAAGGTTTTCTCAGCAATCAACACTTCTTCATCGATCTACTGCAGAGGAGCGAACAGGGTTCGAATCGCAGCCACTAGGCACCAAAACCAGGTAGTTTCTGCAATCCCCATATGTTTATATTCTTCTTCCTCATCACACGTCGAAGATTTCGAAGGCCCCACTGTGAATGAAACGGTTTCATATTCGGAAAACGAAGACTTATCATACAGTGAAAAAGGAGAGCTGTCATACAGTAGGAACGAAGACGTAAGCAATTTTGACGAAGCCCTCGTTGAAACCCCAGATATACAGGAGGATTCTGAAAATGCCGATTCCGAAAAGAAATCGGATGACGATGCAGAAAAAGTTGTTTCTCTCCTTAAACAGAACATGGAAGCCGAAGAGCTCGTTGCAGAACTGGAAACTCTAGATTTGAATTTAAATAAGAAGTTTTTAGGCAAGGTCATTAATAGCCCAGCTGTTTAAACGAAGCAAATAACTAGTTTTCTTCAGTGGGCATTCAAGCAGCCTGGTTATGTGCCAAGTCCCCGTGAATTGACTTCCCTTTCTTCAGTCATGCATAATAAGGGTGTGGTTAAGCTGGAGGTCTTGAGAAGTTTGATTGAAGAGACCGGAGAAAACCACGAAGGACCTCTCAACCTCTCAGACTTACACCCTCGAATGTCTCGACTGAGACATTTACACGAAACTATAAGAAATTTACACATGTACATTCAAAATACATTTCAAGACATAAATTTATACAAAGTCAAAACATTAATGCACAGGATGGGCGAATGTACAGGTAAGTGATTTTTGGAGCTTGCAGAGGTTTCGGAGGGTAAGTAAGAGTTGCGCACTAAATGTTTGTCTGCAATCAAATCATAATTTAAAATCGAGATGTATGTGGTTATGGTAAGTCTAATTAACTACCGTAGTTTGAAATTAATATTTCCAACACTCTCTTTAATTATAACTACTGCCATTGACAATTCCCGAACACTCTATTTAATTACAACTACTGACAATTCCCAAGTACTGTACGAAATAAATATTATTATATATATTAGTAATATAATAATAATTATATTATTTATAAATAATAATGTAAACATAAAACAACAATATATATTAGATATATATAATAATCAATAATACTCATAATTATTATATAATATCTACACTCATATATAATATATTTTTATCTATATATATACAATCACTCTAAATGCTATATACTATATATATTATAAATAATATAAATTATTTGTAATTTATATACTAATATTAAATATATTATATTTACTAATTATATTATATTTATAACTAGTATATATTTATAATATAATAGTAAATATTGTTTGATATTATTTTTGAAGTTTATCCCCATATATATCCATGCTAAATCTAAAACAGAGCCTATTCTCTATTACTTGATGTAGATGGATCACACTTTGGTTCTAGTATCCCATCTACGTTTTAGATTGATTTGCTTTAGTTAAGAAAAATAGATAAACAATTTAGAAATTATTAATTCTATTTATTATTAAGAAAAACATTTTCAAGCAGAAGTCTTTCCAAATAACAATTGAAATTATCAACATAGTTTTTATACAATTTTAATATATATATCTCTAATCCCTTCACTGTTATGAAAATTAGATGTGGTAAAGATTTATAATAACAATTTCCAGAAAAGGATGACTCGTGAAACTTCTTACATTGAAAATAAAGCCATTAAAAGTCGTTATCGAAAACAAGTATTCAACAAAGGTAGAGGAGAACAAAATAGAAAATACTGTTTATAACTTCATGCCATTGCCCCCAATATGGTGAACATGATCATCGATAACTGATCTGTAGGTTGCATAGTCCTTATCCTGATCCTGATAGGTACTAAGGGATTTATCCATTGCCCCATTATGATGCGACATGATAACAGATCTCTGGGTTGCACAGTTCCTTGAGGTACCTATGGGATTTAGGTATCAAATTTCCAAATTCATAATTGAGTAAAGGACAAAAATCCTTTGAACTTAACTGACTTTAAGCCCACAACCTCTGTATTTGCCTCTGTTCACTATTGTAATAATTTTTCCATCTCAGAAATGCAGGTATTTCGATGCTCTTTATATATGGTGTTCATATGGCTTCATCTCTAGTTTTAATAATGATTTTATGATGCCCAACCTTTCTTAAACACTGATAAGTGAGAATCATAATATGGTTTTTTCCTATTTCTATACATAAACCAAAGGTACATTATAAAGATAACTTATTTTATAATGAATTTATATTTGCAGACCACCTTCAAACTGTTGGAGGGATCGACATAGAAGTATGGTTTATTATAAAAAACACCAAAGTCTATTGTAAGAATATGCTGTCATGTCTCGTTATCAAATGTTTTATACAGGTTCTGCTTTAGTTTTTACCCTTTTCTTGCATGTGGCCCATGGCAAGATGTGCTTATATATGTACATAATTTCCTGGCAGAATATAGAGCAATGAGAACTCGGTAAAAAATGACAGGAAAGCTTGAAAATGCTAACCAGAAAGATGCCTTCACCATGCCTAAAACAGAGAATGCATCTGAAATATTAAAACTGAATAAGAGTAAAACTTGAAAGTATCTAAAAGAGTAGCATAAAAAACGGCAGATCCCTGTACAGAGGAAAACTTATGGCTGAGCAATAAAACTGGGGTAAAAGAGTAGGATAAAAAAAGGCAGATCCTTGTCCAGGCAAAATTTCTGGCTGAGCAACAAAAATGGGGTGAGAGGCTCGAACTCTCGACCTCATGATTCCTCAAAGTAAGCTATGAGACCTAGGCACTAACCAACTGCGCCACCACCCCATGCACGTAAACAGGGCTTCTCACCTTCATTTTCTAATGTTCAATTCTAAATCTATGGGAATGTTATATGTGGCCGGATATAAAGGAGTATGAACTTACAGAACTAAGGCTGACAGGAACCTCCAAAAATGTGTATGCTGCAACTCTAATCGAAAATCTCTTCCCCGTAAACTAAATTCAGCAGAATATGCTTTCAAATGTAAAACTAAACTTCATTTCACACCATCGAGAGCTGAGTAAAGAATAACAGAGAGCTTAAAAAGCATACGCTCTAACGCTATTGAGATATTTCGATCCCATAACCTGTAAAGAATAACAGAGAGCTTAAAGAAGCATAGGCCCTAATTAGGCATTTCGGTCCCATAACCTGAATTCAGCAGACACTACGGCAAGGAAAATATCCCATTACCTCATTTCTCGTCAGCCAGTGCTCGATTTTGATTGAATCTGTATTTCTCGTCAGCTAGGTGGGCTTAAATACATTTCAGAGGAGGCTTAATAATTTTGCTAGAGTGTATTGTACTTCTCAAACAAATTTTATTACGGTTTTTTAGCAAATTAAGTTTAAATAATTTTCCTACCCTAATATGGTTCTTCCACTTTTCAAACAAAGTCACACATACAATAATTGCGTTTAATTCTTTAATAATTTTTTTTATTTTTATTGTTTTATTCATTCAGATTCAGATTAATGTAATGTAGCATACAAATATTGAGAGAGTATAATAATGGCAACAATTATTCACTGTGCATTAAGTTAGTGATTGGCTTGGCTTAGCGCATGCTATTGATGTATGGTGTAATTCTACATGCTATGTTATGATCTTCTATGGAATTTTTTCCACTGAAGTATTTGGCAGTGGGTTGGTTTCCAATAACTAATTTATTATAGTTCAGTGGTGATTGTACTCGCATAGTTCAACGAGATATTCGCGTTTCCATATTGAAATCATTAACAAATTCCTCTCATTAGGATCAACATCATTAAACATTTCCTCTTGCTTATTAATAGATTCAAAACTAGAGTATTCAATAAGTTTCAATTTACATGGAGGATCTTGAAATTCAAGGTGAGAGGTTAGGAGTTCAAACTTTTACTGGTTTTAAAATACCTTAATAGCTTTCCACATTTAGTTCAATGGTTGTGGCATCTTTCACTTTGATTTCTCTATTTCCTTGCAACCATAAAATCATCCTTTATAAATTCTTATCGCTTTCTCAAAGCATCTGTTTTCCATGTGACCTTGTTCTTCCAAATTCGCTCATTGAGTTCCACGAAAACATATATCCTTGAAAATATAGCTTGATGACCTTCTTCTGTTATTTTCAATGATTTAATGAAAGAACATATTATGTTTCTCGGATCATGAACCATGATGGGTTGCAAATAAATATCCTATTCCTATCCACGTTAGATGTTGAGACAACCAACATGTACACTCAACTGATTAAGGATATTTCAATTCTTTTGTTGATTTTCAGTGAAATTTATCTGAGTTTACTGTTCTTTTCACATAAATTTACAAATTAACCCTTTTGAACAAAACCATGAAGTGGGCTCTAGTATATATATTGGATCAACAATGATCTCTAGATTGGATAAGAATTTTCCGAAACATCTTTGCTTGGCTTTGCCGCCTTCGCAAACTCTCACTATAGGAATGAAAGGAAACCCATTTCTAAAGACAATTATGATTCACTATGATATTCTTTAATGATTGTGAGGGAAAGGCAGGTTTTCGACCAACTCATCAGACCATCGACCACATCTTCACCCTCTCTATCTTGATTGAGGAGGCACAACATCGCTCTTTGAAAGTCTATTGTTGTTTTTTATATTTTTAGAAAGATTTTGACTTTCTTCCAAGGGAAGCCTTACTCTAGAGACTCAAAGGTATTGGCATCTCCGCAACCCTATTGACTTCTTAATACTTTGTTTTATGAAGAATCGATACTTTTTATTAATATTTTATATTGTGGTGGTAAGTTGTTCACCATTTAAGTGTTTTGTTAATGGTTTAATTTTATCTTAATTAACTTGTTAGAAGTGACTTTTGCTTCCATTTGAATGAATACCTCATACTGTTAAATTGACTTTGACCTGTTGAATGAAATATAGCCCTTTTATATTATTTTTTTTATAATTAATACTCATATTTTTAATTTCCTTCAATAAATACAATTCCAAAAAGGTCTCAATTCCTGGTGCAGCTAATAGATAGATTGAGGGTACTTGTTGTGGGGTGAGATTATCAATGTATTTTGAATGTGGTGGAATGAAGAAGAGCTAAGGGAAGGTAAGTGTGTAGGATAGTTGGAGGGTACTTGTTGTGGTGTGAGATATCAATGCATTTCGAATTTTGTGGAATGAAGAAGAGCTAAGGAAAAGTAACTATGTAGGATAGATGGAGAGTAAATCTGAACATAATGTATGTGGTTATGGTAGTGGATTAGGAAAGTTTTTATAAGTTAATATTGATCAACCATATCCAATATTCAATAGACATTGGCTTGCTTAAATAGAAGGAGAAATGAAGAACCTTACTGACATACAATAAGAGTTGAACAACCTTACTTGCAACCCAATTTGTTTACCAGTGTGAATCTCTAAAAATAAGATGAAGGACCTTACTTGCATACAATAAGACTTGAACAATATTCCTTGCAACCCAATTTGTTAACCCTGTGTGGATCTCCAAAAATTAAGATTCGAAAGAAAGTATATGTTTCGATAAAGGGAAGGAAATAGAGAAGAAGTAACTAGAAATAAATAGTTAGAAGATACTACAAGGAATCTGATATAGAGGCCTCGGTCAAACGGCTAGAGATTTGGGTATTGAAGAATCCTGCAACCCTCGCTGTAGGATTGGTCGAATGAAGCGAGATGGAATAATCAATCCTCGGTTCACCAAAGCTACAACAAGGTCATGTTCCTTCCTTTCGGATGTTATGAGTCTTATTGTAACACAGTAAGCTATATGATACACACTCTGTGATCCAAATCTAGCTAATGAAGTTTCCACCTCAGCAAAAGTGTGCCGGAGGAACCAATAATTCACAGTTTCTATGGATCAACCACTTGTCCTCTACATGCATGTTTCACATCAATAATGCACCGCAAGTGTAGGTTTTGTGGCACATGATATATATACTAGAGTTTTTTTCTTGTATTTAATTTATTTATAAATTTATTTGTTGAAATTATGTTTTCTGTGAAGTTAAGTAGAATCCGAGTTAAAAGTGATAACAAATATTAATTTTTAAAATTTTTTCAAGGAATCTTTTTAAAGCCTTGGGTTAAAAATCAAAAATAAAGGAAAGGTTGTAATAATATTAATATTCATTATATATATATATATATATTATAGATATTAATATAATTAGTATAAAGTAAGCTCTTTAATAGTAGGTTTGGTAAGTGGTTGAAGTTTAATAGGTTAATGATGTTTCATCGTATGTTGGTCAAAGGTTGATATTAATAAGTTGATTAATAATGAGAGGTTGACATAATTTCTTACTTGGATATCAATTAATAGTTATATGTGTGGGGTTAATTTCTTAAAAGTAAGTATTTGGTTTGAATTTTTTCAATAAACATATTATTTTTTTTTCATGAGTAATTAAACATACCACAACATTAAATAGAAGCTATACCAATTCTCATAACTAACACAAATGGAGTTAGTTATGTAAGTTTATTCAAAGCATTTTTATAATCTTATAACTTTAAATTAATTCTAGCTTTTTTTAATTATTGCATTGAGAGATACTTTCTATATTCTAGTATGAGTGGGATGCTTAATTTTATGGATGCTTTGCATGGAGTTTGATGCATGGAATTTGAAAAATGTTATTAACTAGCATTTGCACCATATGTTGCAAAGGAAACACCAAGTTGGTAGTCTGTATAGAAAAAGAACATAGATGAAAAAAGATGTGATCTAACTATAACCGAATTTGAGTGAAAAAAGAATCATAATGATCGTTTGAATATTTCTATGGTGAGAATCTTGAGAATGATGAGTACTTGAAAAAATACCCCTCATGTTTGCAAATGGCAGTGTAAACACACAGTGTGCCTAAAACATTCATCAAGCTCCAAGGAGAAAAGCCAAATATGTGTGTTGGATGATGAATAGACCAAGACAATCCTTATTTCTTCTTTGCATTTCAACCATATATAATCAAATAATCACCTATATAATTCTTTCCCAATGTAATAGTGCAGGTTCTCGAAACATCAAATGGCCAAAGAAGAGATAGATGAAGAGATGGATAAGGAAAGTGAAAAAGTAACAGGGATATTTTATTTTATTCATAGGGTATGAGAGTTGAATTAGTACACCAGTGAGAGGAATAGAATAATTTAGAATGTAAAGAAACAAAGATAACATTGAGTAGTTGAACCATTGCACACCCCTGTGATCACATCGTGTAGTTTCTAGAGGAAGTTAGATCGTAGAAGCTATAGAACTCTGGACAATGGAGGAAAGGTGTATCGTGTGTCAGAGTCAAAGTTCGAGACAAGACCTACAACTAGTAACCATGGAGCAAGAACCTTTGTAGAGTAAAATGAGAAATTAGGTGAGTTCAACCTGAAGAGACCTCAGAGCAAAAGGGTTTCCTCCAAATAAATATAATTAAAGCATTATAAGTTTTATTATAGAATTGCAGTGTGCTAAGGGGAATTTATCATGTGATAGAGATGTAGTAGGATGTTCCACTTCCAAACATTGGCATGTATCGCATGTTAATCATGGAGAGTATGGAAATAAAGAAGAAAATTAAAGAATTTATGAACAAAGGCATAATATACCCATCTAATTCGTTGTTTTGGTGCCAAAGAAGGATGATACTTTGTGCATGTGTGTGGATTTTCGTTCACTGAATAAAATAAAAGTAAAGAACTGTTATCCACTCCCAAGAATTGATAATTTTCTTGATCAACTGAGGTATGCAAAGTATTTCACTAAGTTAGACTTAGGAAGTGGTTATCATCAAGTTAGAATAGCTGAAGGACATTTGGAAAAATGCATTTAAAATTAAACAAGGATTTTTTGAGTGGCTTGTTATGCCTTTTAGTCTTACAAATGCTCCAGCTACTTTCATGAGAGTTATGAATGATGTATTGAGACCATTTGTAGATGATTTTATCATTGTTTTCTTAGATGATATTCTCATATTCACTAAATCTAGAGATGAACATGTCATGCATGTTAAAAAATTACATGATGTCTTGAGAAATGAACAGTTGTTTTTAAAGATGTCAAAGTGTGAATTTGGCTAGACTTCTTTAGTGTATTTGGGACACATTGTTGGAGGAGATGAGCTAAAGATAAACCCCTCTAAGGTTGAGTTCATTTTGAATTGGCCCAATCCTAATATAGTTACAAAGGTAAGAAGCTTTCTTGGGGCAACACAATATTGGAGGAAATTTATTGCTAATTTTTCTTCCATTGTAGATCCACTACATGCATTAACTAGTGTCAAGAAAGTATTCCATTGGGGAGGTGTACAGAAGAAATCATTTGATTCTTTAAAACAAAAGAATAGCTCAATACCGGTATTGGCTCTTTCGTATCTTAGAATGGATGCTAGTGATTACGCGATGGGAGCAGTTCTTATGCAGCATGGTAAGCCCATTTCATTTCATTCTGAAATTTTTAATGGTGTTGTGACTAACTATCCCACTTATGACAAAGAAATTTACACATTGGTACAAAGTGTTAAAAATCGAAACACTACTTGATGGAGAATGAGACCATTATCCATACCGACCATCAACCATTGTAGTACTTATAGTCACAGTCAAAGTTGCAACAATCGTGACACCTTAGATGGATGGGTTTTCTACAATAGATTCATTTGGTTATCAAATACAAAAATGGAATATACAATAAGGCAGCTAATATGCTTTCTAGGCCTATTGTCAATTCATCTATTATACTCAAGCACAATTATGTTTTACAAGAAATTTATATTAAGCAATATGCATACGATAATGACTTTCAAGATGTGTATGCAAGAATGAGGCAAGGAAACCAAATTTAAGAGTTAGATTACCATGTACATAATAGTTTGTTGTATCACTTGGGCAAGTTATGTATTCCACAGGGAGAAAGAAATAGTATCATGAGGGAGGAACACACTTCATTGATTGCTAGACATTTTGGTCTATGCAAGACATTAGAGAATCTGCAAAGGTATTTTTATTGGCCACACATGTTTGATAATGTATCTTGTTTCATCAAAGGATGTTCTTTGTGTGCAACAAGTAACCTAGCAATAGGAAACTAGGATTCTACACTCCACTTCCAGTACCTTCACGTCCATGGGAGAGTATCTAAATGTATTTTGTAGGAGTTCTTCTATTGTCAAGGAAAGGTCATGATTACTTGTATGTAGTTGTAGACAGGTTCAGTAAGATGTGTATTCTACTGCCATGTAAAAAGCAAATTACAACTGAACAAACAACTCATCTTTTCTTTCAAAATATTTGGGTTCATTATGGTCTTCCTACTATTGTAAGTGATCGAGATTCTCGATTTGTTGGGAATTTTTGGTCAAATTTATGGGACATGATGGACACTAAGTTAAAGAATAGTACAACCTTTCATCCGCAAAGAGATGGACAAACCGAGGTGGTCAACAGGACAGTCATTCATCTTCTTAGAGGATATTGCAACAAAGATCCCAACTTGTGGTATGAACAGTTGCATTACATACATCATGCATACAACAAGGAAAAGCATTCTTCCACAAACACGTTGCCATTTTAGGCATGTTTTGGGTACTTGCCAAGATCGCCATTGGACTTCCTCTTTGATAAAGATGTCACCATCGATGGGCACAGTGACTTCGATAAGGCAAGGAAGTTCATTGAGAAAATTCAGTTGATACATCACACATTGCAAGAACAACTTGAAAATAGTCAAAGTAGCTACAAAGCAAGGTGTGAAAAACACCGTGTCGATCATAAATTTCAAGTCGGAGATGATGTTTGGTTATATATTAGCAAAGAGAGACTTCAAGGGGAAGCTAAAAAGATGAAACCAATCCGTCATGGTCCTTTTAAAATTTTGGAAAAGATTGGTAACAATGCATTTAAGTTAGATTTGCCGCCTTATATTCAAATATACTCTGTTGTTAATGTTGAGAATTTGAGATTGTTTGAGCCTCCTTTGATTGATGATCAAGGAGAGCAAGTGCTAGCTATAATAAATTATATTTTATTAATGAAGACACATTAGTTATCCATCAATTTTCAAGTGTGTTTCCTTCATGCATTTGATTTTGCTTTGTCTATTGTATATCTAAATAACTGCAATTAAGTTTTGCTATAAGAAAGCATAAAACATATGTTTTAGCATATAACTATGACATGAAGATATACATTTATGGTTTTAGTCTATCATAATTTATAAATGAAATTAGATTGACTTACATGCAATTAATTTCATCTAAATTTTTGAATTACAATTAAATATTCATTCATCGACTTATATTTTGAATCATATCAATCTAGGGTAATGTTGTCGAAAGGTTAAGATTTTGGAAAATGAATACCTAATTACATCCTATTATTATAATGTATTTGGATATAATAGGTTATAATTTAGTGAACTATCTTTTCCATTCCATAATGTTATTTTAAATTTGTATATTAATGATGTAATTACAAGAAATTATATTAAAAGTGGAACTATTAAGAAACATATAAAATATTAATTTACGTCTGTCACATCAAAGTTAGATATGCCACAACACATTGCTATGTACGCTAGAGTAATCTAAAAATACAAGATTAACATTAAAAATAATCATGAAAAGTTTTAATTCTCGCATAAAGAAATAATAAATGATAGTAAATATGAGTATATATCTCTCTTTCTCCGAAATCTAACTAGTATAGATAGAAATAAAATCTCTTGAAGTGTAAACCTCTTTTACCAAAAAACGAGATTATCATATTGTAATTGAAGATGATTACCATTATAAAAATTATTAGTTAGTTATTTAGTTTCATTATCCTAAGTTAAATGCATTCTACAATGATTAATCTAATAATAGAATGCCAAATTATTTTTCTCTATACTATATATATATATATATGTCCACTTTTATGGTTTACTATGCATTTTTTTAGTTGTGTTATCTTAAATGAGTGTGATGAAAGGATAATTAAATTAATACACGCCCTTGACAAACCTTTAGTACTCTACATCTTAATAACATGGGAACTATCATACATGCCTTGGTTGGGATCTTTTGGAAGGTTGAATATGAAACCACATTAGGTAAACATAAGACAACTTCTATTGACCTCTCACTATATATTGAACCTGAAATGTGATACTTAAAAGGGATAACAAAAATAATTATTTTAAAAAATTTAGAATTAATAGATGCATATATATAAATATCTATGGATTTCATTCATTATCTCATATATACATAACTGGTGTAGCCATATAAATTAAATGATTGGTAAATACCAATAATCTTCAATCCATAATAAGCATCAAAACATTAACTTCATGATACATCTGATTTAGCAAAAAAATAATTTGTTTTCTAAGTTATGTAAGTCTTGAGATGACTGGCATGTTTAACCTATGGGTTGAGTAGCCATGAACTAGGGGTATCTAAGCTGCCAAAATCACTTGGATATTACATCCATCCTAGGCCATAGAAGCCCTTAGCATGGCTCGATCTTTTCCCATAGAGTTTCGAATCAATGATCATTACACATTGGAGTTCTTTATAAAACACCTTATCACCATATGATCTATTCCATATGGAACTCACATAACTAAAATTAAAAAATCATAGAAACTAATTAAATTATAACTTTATTTTAAACTATTATATTATTATATAAAAAAAATCAATATGCTAGTGAAACATATATACATTAAAAAAAATCTAAAATGGTTATTAACCGTGAGGATTTATTAGACCTTACCAGGGATATTCTTAATTTGTAAATCGGATTTCTTATAGTATAGGTCCATACCATGGCTTTTGAGTACAACATATCCAAAAATTCATAACCCACTTCATAACTTCATATGACACTATTTCCTATGTCATTTGTTTTAATTAACTAATTTAATTAAAAATACAAAAAGATGATAACTACATTGAAAATAAATCTTAATTTTTGTTATCTATACTAATATAATATTTTTAGTAAAAATTAAAATATTTATTATCCACTTAATAAATACTAAAAATTAAATTTTTAATTTAAAATTCTTTTCTAAAATAAACATACCTATCGACGAATAACATAAATAATTTTAAATTTAGTATGTATTGAAATTATTAATATATTAAAAAATTAAAAACTCATTATACAAATTTATACATATTTCTCAATATAATTTGAAGTTTAATATACACGGGCAAAAAATGAAATATTACGCGCTAATTCGAAAAACTACATTAGATACAGAGTACACCAACATTTTATTATATTGTCACCCATCTATTATTAAAATGAATATGACAGGTTAAATTAAAAAAATATATCATAATATTAAATAAAGAATATAATATTTTAAATAAAAAAGTAATGAATAATAAAAATATTAATTAATAAAAAATTAAATAATAAATATAGAAAAAATATATTATTTAATTCATGTATAAACTATAATAATATTTTATTTTTAATTAATATACATAATAATGATAAATATGAAAAAATAATCACAAAATCTACTTTCAGCTATAACATTAATATATTATATACAGCCAAAAAAACATCCATGCATACATTGTATAAGTATTATAAGCATTAAATTTTAATGTAGATAATATTTTTAAAATATTATCTAATGCTTTAATAATGAAACATGAAAAAAAAATAGAATAGAATAGAACAACATTAATATATTATTAAGGTACCATATTTACAGCAAAAAAAACATCAATGAATACAATGTATATTGACTACAGAAGCACTAGAAGCATTAGAATATTAATGTAGATAACATTTTTAAAATATCACATAATGCTTTAAAATGCGATATTAAGGGATCATATCAATAGCAAAAAAACACTAATGATCACATTGTATAGTAACTATAAAAGCATTAAGCATTAAAATTTTAATGCAGATAACATCTTTCAAATATCACATAATATACCTAATCTTTCAATAGTGATGAAATTTTCAAACCATATATTAATAATAACAATGTGATATTCTAAAATAATTAATACAAACTAATTTTTAGAGGATTATAAGATGATTTATTTAAAATTTAAGAATTTTGATTGAAATGGTAATTTTAAAAATAAAATGTTAAAAATTTTAAATATGACTATATAAATATTATATAATAATAAATAAAAAAGAAAAATAATTATAAATATAATATAATGAAAATAAGAAATATCGTATTTTTTAACCATATTATAAAAATCAGATTTATATTGGACAATTATATATATCCATATAGTGAAGCGAAATCAATTACCACAAAAATATTATAATAAATTTAAAAATAATAAATAAATAATTCTAACCAGTTAAAATAAATATAAATAAATAATTAGTTTATAATAATGTGCTTAATTTACATGCCAATAAAAATTCCTTGAAAAGAAATATTGGAAAGCGCAAATAAAAAACATATGTAACGAGTAAAAATATGAATAAGAAAAAGTCAATTTAAACGGAAGGATTTTTAAAATAATAATAAACATGGGAGTAAATATGCAATGTCCATGTCCTTTTTTATGGGATAGTATTTGCTTATATGTTTATTCCAAATTATTTCAAAACTATAAAAATTACTTTTACTTTTTCTTTTGAAATACCATTTGGAGTTGTTTATAATGTAATTTTTTGGAGATTTTCGGTGACGGAATCCGGCGGAAAAAATTGAAGTTAAATCTTGATTTGTTGCAGTTAAAATGGTTTTTTAACTGCATATTTGGATTCAGCACCCTGAAAAACCCCTTGGACCCTTTAATTGTGCAGAAACTAGCTATCAAACTTGTGATTCCAATAAATTGCTACCAGATTTTGACCGGAAAAATTCACCAAAAAACTTTCAAAAAATCACATGATGGACCACTACTTAATATTTTATTTTTATTAATTAAATATTATTTAGATTATTTATTCGACAACAAACAATCTTAACAACCCAGTCGATCAATTGAGTGAAGAAAAACTAAAGATTCCCTTGCACAATTCACAAGTTTCTTTACTTCTCATTAATGAAACGTTATTATAATAAAATATAGGTCACTTTGCAATATAGATTGTTTTACTTGTGGTTCAATTCTGTTTGACACTCTAACAAGAAACTATAGATAATTAATATGGATTTGATTGATTGCTTATTTTATATGACATATTTTTTAGTTTCGTTCATCTTCTTTGT
>APFE031757034.1:64635-86895 GCA_000404065.3 Pinus taeda | reverse complement strand
ATAATATATGAATTTTTTTTGTATGGTGAATTTTATGGCTTTCAAATAAATTGGAGTTTACATCAAAAGTATGGCTAGTATTTCCAAATTTTCATTAGAAAAATTAGATTATAATTAGAAAAACAATTTTTGTAGAAAGGACAATAAGACCTAAAAACAATAAGAGATCGAAGAATTCAAAATATAATTCAAATGATTGCCTAGGATGCTTTGACTAGTAGTATTTATATCATAGGAAACACAAAAAATTGAAATGATACATCTAAGTTGAGGGGTCTGAATCCGAGACAACAACCTGTATATGCCCCTTTGGGTCCTCAAGAGCTTTTCTTTATTTAGGGGGTTTGACAAGATGTTGCCCTATTCCAACCGTTCTACAGTCCAAGTCACTCAAATAGTGATGTAAGTACTCCAAGGAAGACAAGACATTCTCGTATTGCTCTTGCCAGTCCACAAGCATGTGTCCCCATGTGAATTTCATCTTCAAATAAAGTTCAATAGTTTCCATGTACTAGTTAAAACAACGCCTTGTGTTCCGTATCTTTGGAATCCAATCTTCCCATTCCATCAACACCTTTGTATCTACGAGGGGAGTTTAGTGTGTGAAAGCTTCCCCATCATACCAAGCAATTTCTTCCTGGATAAGGCTTGGCATTAGGTCTCGATAGCACGCAGCAAAATAATCCAACCAGTGTTGCATGCGTGTCTGCCCCATTTTGTGCCCAATATTGATAATTTGTTTGCCCGTTCAAACCCATGCTCACTAACAAGGCATGGAAGTGAGAGATAACATAATGACAACTTGAAGCAAAGAATGTTACCACACAAAGAATGACTCAGACTAATAACTTGTTCTAGATTATGGATAGCTAAGAATTGTTTCTAGAAATGTTGACATAACTAAGCAAAGGGAATAAGGATTACACAACTATGAATTATTGAAAACATCCAACATCTCCATAACATGGTTTTCCATAACTCTCCAAAGAAATGTGTGATTGCACTACTAAAATTGTAGGAAGGAAAATTCAATTTTCAACAAAAAAGAATACAAGAGGCGTCTGTGAACATGGGAATAAAGCTAAGCTTAAGTACCATAATCAACCATAATATGAATGAAAAGATATCGGCGCCCTCACCCATCGTGAACCTAGCTAGTAACCAACATAACTTTTCTATGATAAATTGGGAAGGCTATCAAATAGGCTAACATAATAGTGGGGGTACAAGGATTAAAAATATGTGTTCCCACACAAGCATTAAAATACACCATAAAAGGGGATTGTGGTAATTCACCAAAGATACTAGCAAATGTGTTATCTAGAAAACAAGTGAGATAATCAAATTAACACATAGAGGAGACAATTGAAGGTCAGGGTAAAAATTATATTGTCTACATCAAGGGGCTCGAACTTCCATCATCAAATATGTGATGGATGGTAGGATATCAGTGCCCCCACATACTTTAGACCAAGCTAAAAAAAAAACACAACTTTCCTCCCTCGAGCATTGCCAACATTGATGACACTGCAAGTAAACAAATCAAAACTACTAGAAATAAATATGGGAACCATAAGCATATTACCAAGAGTTTGATGCGTTTGCAAAAGATAGAAGGTAATAATAGCCTCGCACCACCGAAAAAGTGGCTAGATCGATGCTTCTTCACTAAACACGAATCCAACACTAGCAAAATTGTGATACCACCATACCACAACTAAACTTCCTTTCACCTTCGCTTCCCTCACTGGTCTCTACAAACAGATTACTCTCAAGCCAAACACATGAATGCTTTTTTAGGGAATGCACCATGAAGGTGGTCCTATTATGCCTTTCACCACATGAGTATCAAGATAAAAAATAATGTGATGCAACCACTATCTCGTTTCACTTGTAACCAGTACTATCATATTATCTTGAATTAATAATTTGATCCTACAAACCTTAAAGATCTTTAAACTTCTCGAGAACATGCTACCACGTCCCCCAATTCATTATCTAAATAAGAAAGTGGCAACCCAGACCCTCCTGTTGTGTCTCAAGAGTGACCTATCCAAAACTATATCGTACTAATTTTAATATTATTATTATAATTATTATATAAAAATAATATAATATATAATTTTATTAATGTTGAAACATTTATGATTAAATCGATTTAATCATATAAATATAATTATGTTGTCCAACTTGTGAATTCATAAAAATTAAATAAAATTAAATTAAAAAAAAAGGGTGAATCTCTAATATAGTGGGTAATGTCTATTAAATGTAATTTCTAGAATGATAGAATACTTTTAGTGGTTCACCATAAACTTATTCGTTCATAATGGTTCTGTTATAATGTGTTATTATATGAGGTGTGTAACTAAACTTAAATATATATTATGTATTAAATGTGGTAACCGTGTAAATGATTAACATTTCTAACGATGAGCCTTTATACTTTAATTCGTTGGATAAAATTAATAAATTGAGCAATGATACATTTTAAAATAAAGTGCACGTTTATTTTATAATAATATATTTTATTATTACAATTCGTTGAGAATTAGCCTTGTCAACAAAATGATCCAGTGTATTAAATTTCATGGGGTGGTTGTGCTTTATGTTAGGGGATGGGACATGCTAAAAATTAGTCATGTAAGGGTTGGTGTGGCCTAGGCCATGTGGATCCCTAGTGATTCATACATACAAATGCCCAAGTCCGCTCTCAAGCCACAAATCAAAGTTAGAAAATCAACTTAAAAAACAATATATATATATATTATTAATGATATTATATAAAATTTTTATTTTGGAAGACAATTTACTGTGTAGTGGTTGTCAAAATGAGATATTATATTTCAAGAAGTATCAAACTTAACCAGTTTACCTAATCATTTGACCCAATAAAATCTTCTAATCATTTGACAATTTTATTTTGTCTTAGAGTTCTGACCATTTTTCTTTCAAAAAAATTCGAAACTTGTAATATTTGGATGTTTTTGAAAGATGAAAATAAAATCAATACCCTCAAAATGTTATCCCATATTTCACCAAAATTTACGAGAAAAGCTATTTTTTCCTAAAAGAAATTGTCCTCTAATTATATATATATGTTTAATGGTGACACTAACTAAATTAATGTGAAATGATTGATATATATATTCCAATAAAAATACAACTTCAAATTATAAAATATATTTAATTTAAATAATATAACTATATATGTATATATATAATTACATTGTAAATAAAATGACAATAAACCGCATAAACCAAACCGAAGTTATTAAAATGTAAATAAAATGAATGCGAGTAAAATTGCTCAAATATAATTTAAATAAAGTGAATATGAATATAATAAGAAGATACATTATTAAAAGAAAATATATTATTGCGTATTTGCAAAAATGGGGCGTAAGTTATTATTAATGTGGATTTCAATGTTCGAAAAAAAGTTGTGTTATTATTAATGTGGATTTCAATGTCCGGGAAAAAGAATTGTGTTATTATTAATGTGGATTTCAATGTTCGAAAAAAAAATTGTGTTATTATTAATGCGGATTTCAATCTCCCAAAAAATTGTGTTATTTTAAAGTTTTCTGTATAAAAAGATTTAATTTTATTTTATTTTAACAATTTTATATTAAATTAAACATAAATTTTTATATGTATTTTTTTCTTATAATTATCTTTCTCATATTATCAATAATCTAGATGCCACTCATTTTTCTTTAAATTTATTAAATAATAATCATATATTTTATACGTATTGTTCAAAATGAAATATTCAAACCTAGTTGTTTGGTTGTTTTTTCTTTATTTATTGTTTTTATTTTTTTTTATTAGTATTGTGGTTTAATATTTCTTGTAAATTTTTAATTTAATTTTATAATAATGGACTTTTCAGCATTTTAATAATTTAAGATTTATTTTAAAAATATATATATGAATAATTTTGGTGTTGTGATTTGGTTAAAAAATATTAAGTTATTTTTCTTTTGGATAATTAAAGAAATAATAATAAATTTAAGAATAAATAAATACATATAAATTATTTCAAGTGAAATGGGTTATGTTTTTTAATTAATGGTATTGTAAAGTATTATGTACCGCATGAAATGGGTAATGGTAATAAAGTTTATTAATGATAAAAATATATTAGGATTATGATAATATTATATTATAATATTTTTATTATATTTATAAAATATATTAGATTTATTATTATTTATTTATAAATATTTAATTATATTTATATTATAATATTAATAATAGTATTTAAAAATTATAATTTAAGCTATTTTTTATAACTTTTTAAATAATTTAGGCAAAATAAAATTTATAATAAAATATATATTTTAAATACTGATCAAAATAAATGTCTATTTACATTTTTATTTTTAATTTATATAACTATTAATTTATGAGCATCACTCATAAATAAAGGTCCATTAACAACATTCAAATTTCTGCTGTATAAAACTGTAAATCAATTGATTCATAACCTTTTTAATTTACAACCAATGTGCTAACATGGTTCATGCATTAGTTTGATTCTTAAAAGGCAATGGTTCATCTACATGAATTGATTCATAACCTTTTTGAATGACCAACAATGTGTTAACATGGTTGATAACTACATCAATTTCTGAGCATCACTCATAAATAAAGGTCCATTAACAACATTCAAATTTTTGCTTTTTAAAGCTGTAAATCAATTGATTCATAACCTTTTTGAATGGCCAACAATGTGATAGCATGGTTCATGCATTAGTTTGATTCTTGAATGTCAATGGTTATCTACATGAATTGATTCATAACCTTTTTGAATGACCAACAATGTGCTAACATGGTTATGCATTAATTTGATTCCTAAAACGCAATGGTTCATCCACATGAATTATGAGCAACAATGTGCTTACATGGTTAATGCATTAGTTTGATTCTTAAAAGGCAATGGTGCATCTACATGAATTAGTTTGTTTCCTAATACATATGAATGGAATTGTCTGGTGGCATTCTAAGTTTAACAAGTTCACTGTATTGAAACCGACTTTGAACTATTCAATGCATCTCTATTGTTTTCAAAACAATTGTTTTCTTTAATTTTTCATATTTGAACGCAACCTGTAATAGACATATTGTTCTTTAAACTGTTTCCCGTTCCAGTTTGCACATTATTATGATAATGACCATAGTTAGCTAAAGGAAAGTTCAAGACTATACTAATATGCGATATTGAAATGGCATCGGACGTTTTTTCCACTAGTAAGTGGAATTCAATTCAACATGCATCAATATATGTCTATGCAGTATCTTTCCCGCCACAACTGAACAAATTTGTTGAAAAATACTATATGCATCAATATATGTTTATGCAGTATCTTTCCGTCACAACTGAACAAATTTGTTGAAAAATACTATATTCTATGTTTGCAACCCTTTGCATTACCACTTAAATTATGTTTGTATCTGTTGAAAGATGATATAGAAAACTCTTTTGACATCTACTGTTTTGTTGATGACTTCCTTCTAATTTATAGCTTTACTTATAAAACTTTCTTGGATCTTCTTGAAACCGATGTACGTATGCTTTTCTTATTTATAACCTTCTTTATTAAAACTTCCCAAACTTCTTGAACTTAATGGTGTACACTGACCTTTTTCTTGTTGGGTCTTTACTGAAATGTATCCAAAAACATCTTCTTTGTTGATTCAAATACTGAACTTCGACTAGATTTTTGGGCAAAGCTTGCCTTAACTTACTTTGCTTAAGAACTGTGCAGTCAATTTTACACTATATGCCTCTTATAGTTTGCCTTCATTTATCCAAGTTTAAGTTCTTTGATAACCAACCATGGCCAACAAGCCAAGTTCAAGTTGATTCATAACCAGTCATGGCCAACCAAATGATTTCAGCAGTCCGTGATTATGCCTGGCTTCTTCCATTTGTTACAGTTTTATTTAATTTTTTTTTGATAGAAAAGGTAGAACAACAGAACAGAGCGAAACATTCTTGTCTGTCTGCAAACTCTGCCTTGCTGTAACTAAGAAGTTTGAGCTCCTGACATTGTATTACCAGGCAATCCTACACTAATGCATAGTGATGAGACTAAGCTGCCACACAGGAAAACTGGTCTCTAAAAGTTATAGCATTCCTAATGATATAGCGGTGGATAAAAGAAAAACAGATCATTTCTCTGACATTATGTTCAAGAACTGCAGTCCATTGCTTGAATGAGGTATCCATTATTTCATTGAACGTATAATTCATTCAGAAATGCAAGCTTATATCATTGATCTTATATTGTAAGTTTCTAGAACTTCGCTAGGGATGTCACATTTCTTTGGGATTATCTCAGTAAGCACTGTAGATAACGGGAGAATAATCTTACTGCAAAATGTAAAATTTAATCAACCGGAACCAATATCTCATCCAACACCTTTCGTCGCTGGCATAAGCATTCTAACTTTTCTCTTTGTACATGCTTGGAACATCAAAGGGGTTGATCAACCAACTGCAATTATTTCATTTGATGCAATAGTAACGTTGCATAGACATAGTGGGAACATCAAATGAGAAAGGGTGATGTCATTTTCCTTTGGATTATTTCACCAAACACTGTATTCCATGTAAGAATAACATTATTGCAAAATCCAAAGACCCTTTCAGCCCGATGCCATCAGTTAGGTTAATATCCAGCACAAATCCTTAATATTAAATCCAAAGTAAGAAATTGTATTAAACAAAGAAAGTAACATAAAACAATCTTAGATTAGATTATCAAACACATTAAGTTAACTTAAAGAAGATAGACATTTGCAGCAATCATGATAAGTTGGAGTAAATTTGTAGTTGAGGTTAAGGTAGAGTAGATGGAGATACGCAACGAAAAATATTTGGGGTTGAAATTAAGGTGGAGTAGATAAGCATGCGCAACAACCATGATAAGCTGGAATAAATGTGGGGTTCATGTGATGTAGAGAGCTATCTGCAACAACCCTAATATCACTAATATATAATCGGATGGATATTTCAACACTGTAATTGAATATCAATATAGCCAATATCAAGGATCAGCTCTGTCCCTACACTCTATTATAATGCTAGAATAAGTATTTTTAATACAATCACTGGAACCGTCTCCAACTAAAATTTGGGAAGATTTTTAATAGAATGCATCATATATGGAAACCATATGGCTATCGCGACATTAAAAACCTGCGTATGACAACTACTTTCCGTTCAAATTTCCACAGGTAAATATATACTATTATCCCATTGCACAGATTCTTGCTGTGTTTACCAGGTTATATATATCTATCTATCTATATATACATACATACATATATATATATATATAAAGAATAACCTGATAATCAAATATTATATAAGAGACCATGGGAACCTGCCTGCCATGGTTGTATTTATTTGTTTCTTCACATAAATACAGAATGGATAATCTGATAATCCTATACAGAGACATAGAGGGATAGAGGAGAGACCGTTGGCTGCTGTAACTCTTTGAATACATTTGTTTTCTGTCAGTTATGCAACGGATTGGAGCCTGTAGGTACCCTTCGCTTTTGTTCTCCAAATCCGGGATCCATTTCATCTGCTGCACGCTCGCATGAAACACGAGAACAATATTGCCTTGTTGCATCCGACGCAGGGGGTCTCTGAATGTAATTAGACGCCGTACTACTACTCATTGCTTCCTCAGAATTATCTGATAAGACCGCCAAAATACACATGACAGTAATCAAAGAAACCGCTGTCCGTATCTTTGAGCAGTTACATAGTTTCGCCATTAGAGAGAAACCGTAATGAAATCAAGTTTTCTGAATACACTCGAGTGCTTTAGATGATAAATCACAACTTGTAACCCTGAACGCTGATATTACCCTATTCTGTAATGCCAATTGAATTGCTTCAATTAATTAGGCATCCACATGATAGTTTCCATCAAACAGGACTTCCGAAACTAAAGGCAATGGCATATCCTTGGAGATCCCACAGTCAATTTATCTGACCAGATTGCAACCAAACCCCCGACACTGGCGTTTAGCGTTGACAAATGTAAGTACGAAATAAAATCATTATGCATAATCACTTTCATAAGTTATGAGTTGCGTGATAAAATAAAAGTACTCCTGGCTCTGGTTAAGTGCATGTAATTTTTTAATATTTCCTTCGGCTCTCATGAATTATCTTTTTGTCATTTCTTAATAGGTGCAGACAAAGACCTTCCATTCTTGATGACGGGGTAAGCATGACTTTCACTTGGCTCTTTCCTCTTGGCTTATACGTCAGCCAACTCCTCAAGGAACATGGCACCCACAGTCCATGTTATTATAATGGACAATTGATTCTCACCTCACTTTTCAAGTCTTCAATTCGAGTATACGTCTCTTTAACTTCACATGCACATAATGGCTGTGGCCCCTTCTATTATTAGGGTGGTTGCACCGTGTATGATCCTTCGACTTGACATCCTTCCGTTTTCATGCAGACCATATGATTAATATTTCCCAATTCACCTTTATGTACCCTTTGAAATTGGTTATTTTCAAATTATTTCCATCGATTCTCATAACTAGTAGTCTTTCTCTTTTTCATGGATATGGACATTATACTTTTTGTACTAGCTCCTATATTATGTAGATTTTATAATTATTTTAAAATTGATTTAATATTATATGCATAGATATTTACTTTATAGTGTTTGTTATGAGTCCCTTTTCATATTTATAGCGAATTATGTCTCTAAATAATTTATATTAAACTTAGTCAGCTTATATTTTTTGAACATATACATTTATGAGGGTTAATATTGGTTATAAATCTTCGTGAGTAGGATATTGAAATCCCCTTACGAGCAAGCCAACCTTTTTGACGTTGCATTATTTATAGTTTCCCAAACTCCCTTAATGTATGACATCTTGTTGTATTATTAGTCCCTGTCAGTAGGTAGTAGGTAGTGATAGGTGACTATAGTAATCGAAATTTGGAATTTGGAAGTTAGTATTAGTTCAATTATTTTTAAGTAATGTTTTTAGGTTGACACTACGTATTTCACATATTTCACACTGGATTTTATTTCATAGTCTTATTTGGCCTCTTCTCGAGGCGGGGAGGCAAAACCATATTTGTTTGCTCAACATTTTGACGCATTTCGAGACTGGTTGCTTGGCATTTTGAAACTAGTGAACTAATGCTTACATTAGTCGATAACATTAAATTCCAGCTCATAAGGGTATTAGTATAAGTTGAAATTCACACGCCTTGACACCATGCTTATCGTGACGTGTCAAAATTGCCTACGTGTCAAAATTGTAAAATTGTAGTTTACATGAGACCAACTGACTTTACTTGCCTGCAGATATTGTATAAAGCCTTCTTAAGCTTATATTGTTTGATTAAACCAGGGCTTAACCATGTTCCAGGGTGGAGGAGAGCTGGCAGATGAGAGCTATGAAACAACACAATAGGGAGAGTTATTAACCATCATAATAAACTGTGTCAACAGTTGCTACAGCTATAAACAACTTAGCCTTCCTTGCTATCACTTATAATCTGGACCTACGATTTTGGAAAGAAACTCACCCACCATTGTCGGGTCGCTAGAGGACGGAGGGATTTTTCTGATGGGCTAGCAACTCTTTGATATGAATCTTCGGGTATCTTATTCTTTCAACTTGCTGACAGCTTGGTCTCCATCTTGTCTAGACTCTGCTTGGCCTTAACACATCCCTAGTCTTCTTCATGACTGAATCGGGCTTTAAGTTGGAAGTTGTTTAGCCTTAACACATCTCTGGTCTTCTTCACGATTGTACCGTGACTCGAAGTCTTGGGCTCTGAATTGGAAGTTGCAGTGGAGAACTTGGTGGGCTGTGTGGAATTAGGTTTACCATGATATCCTGCATCGTCATCTGAGGAAGGAAGCCCAGAATCTATTAGCCTTATTGAGATCTTTCAACCCTAAATGGAGCGTGTCCACTATCAAATATGCTCTTGTCTGCTCTCTCCACTATCAAATATGTTCTTTTCTGCTCTCATGACTACATGTACGATTCCGAGAAGCTCAAATGATCAACAATTTTGAAAGCTTGAGGCAAAATTCCACCTATAGCCATAGTTGGAATGGCGCCAAGAAAGGGAAATGTGTCTTCTTCCTCCTTAATGTCCCCATGCTGATCCTTTGTAGCTAACCAGGATGAATCTTCTGTCGCACGAAAGAAAATTGCTGCCTTATTGAGATTTGTCAACCCTAAATGGAGCATCTCCACTATCAGATCTGCTCTCGCGACTACATGTACAATTCTAAGAAGCTCAAATGATCATACCTCTTGTGGTGAGCTCGGATAGATTTCTTAGTCCATCCTCTGTGAAAAACTATGTGTTTGTGTTTGGAAATTGAGTTTCTTCAAGGAAATCGTTCTCTGGTTACACCTCTCAGTGAGGGAGGAGGCATGTGTAGCACATGCAAATGCAAATTTATAAATTACAGCTACCACATAGCATAGTAATCATCCTATAGAAAATGCTATGTGGGAACCACCATGAGGGCCATGCGTCTCATCATTCCATTTATCAAAACTCTACCCTCCTCAACCTCGACCTTGTTCATTCCTCAGCCTTGTGCCCTCCTTGAGGCCCTCCTTAATCTTGGTCTTGTTCATTCCTCGGCCTCGTTCATTCTGCGGTGGAGACCATGTCTCTCCAACTTATGTTGCATATATTGTTGACCTATTCGAAAACCTGGTACATTTTCTCAATTGGTGTTCTATTGTAGTGGTTTTCAAATTTCCGCTTATTTTGTAATCATTCTGAAAGGTAATATTTTCTTTTTCTCTCATAATCTATATTGTTTTCTTAGTGCTATTGCTTCACTAGTTTTATTTATGTACCAGTCTATGATTCTGCTTCAATGGGTTGCCTGTTTGATTTGGGTGTTACTTGACCTATCTATTGTCATTAGAGACTTTAGCTCGACCCAAGCAAACACATGCAAGGTTTTCATTATCAACTGTCAACAAAACCTTGTGGTAGAAGCTCGTGGTTAGTAACAGGAATTCTGGATGTATGGTCAGCCCTGTCAATATGAATCCCGGTAGTATGGATGCCTCCCTGACTAATATAGAAAGGATAGCTAGATGGAGGGAGGGGGAAGCGGGGAATGAATATGAATGCCGCCTACTTTCTTGTGGCTCAATGAGTATAATAGTGCTAGGCAATGGCAAGCCTTTCCTTCCTTTATTTCAATAGTATCCTTTCTCTCTCACCCTTGGGAGAACTTGACTTTGCCTAAGGGGGAGACATAAGTTTGTGAGCAATTGATCAATCAAGCCAGTTAGATAAACAATTGGGCCAGAAAAGAAAGAGGCGTGTGTGTTTCCCTAAACACAAGGAAGAGCTAAAACCTTATTATCTTTGGCCCCGTTTCAACCTTCAATTAAGTAGTTCCCTATGATTCATTGAAAAACATTCTAAACTAACTGGTTCCCGATCAATTGGACTTGGATAGGCATCCGTTATAACTACAACCGATACCTATTAAATCTTTATAGTTATATCCGGGCATGGAACTTAATCTGCTCACTATGAATTTATAACTGGATGGATGGTGTAAAACAAAAACATGAACAACTACATCAATTAGTGTGGGCATAACCTGGCTAGAAGATACGTAAGCAATAGTGATGCTTTGCTACTTTATGAAGGTTTCCTTTATATCTTTTCTTCTTGTAAATATGAGGAGTAGAGGATGTTTGGCGCTATAGGATGAGAAACTATGTCCATCCAAATCATTTCTTTCTATAAACTCAAATCAACTCAACTCTTGCTTAGCATCCATTCTGGTTGAAAAGCAAATAACCTAGTAAGTCGTCACATAACAATCTGTCTATTGCCATGGTAACTCACCTGCCCACCTTAGTTCGACCAATAAGTCCAAGCAACCAAGCAGAGGATTTCTCTGGTCTCATTTCTTCACAAAGCTAGACACAAAGGATAATATTTTGATACTCTATCTACTATGATATTAGAGGGAGACACACTCAACCCTGCAGGAATGAAGGATAAGGACTTGCATTAGGGACTCATATTATATAGACTTTATGTCTTCAATTTTCTAGATGGTTGCCTACAAGAGGCACACTAAAACCCCAACCTCAGGAAAGCTTCTCTAATCTCAAAACTAGGTTTGAAGTGTATTCTAGGGTTTTTCTATTCCAAACCTAGGCTCATTCTATAAGAGCTAGAGAGTTTAGAGAATTATTATTTAATAAATTCTAAATGGTTGTTATAGCCAATGATACATTAGAATTTCTTTCTCATTGCTTGCTTCTCAAATATCAGTTTCATATTTGAAAAGGAATATCTTTGATAGTCATAAAATCTCATGCTAGTTTGGAGTTTATCTATAACTATAATCTCGTATTTCATACCAGATAAGCATTGTTGATAACCCTACTACTATCTAAAGCTATGTTTTGCAACTTACTTTTGACTAGGTCCCATATCTGGAAACATCATTAAGATTCATCTCAAATCTATTTTATTTGAGTTTACCCCCTATCCACTGTATAAACCTTCAAGAGTTGGACTTATATGTTGCATATGCAAATCTGCCTTGTGAATGAATGCTACAGAATGCTCAGAATGCATAATTATGTTGCACACTCCATTTCTATGAACACCAACACTATCGAATATTATGTGTATTGGGATCTAATTGTTTGTGTTTTTACACTCGAAGAATTATTGAATTTTAAACTATAATCAGATATGGTATAGGGTGACCATAATAAAACCTATAAAAGAAGTTGTAAGCTTGCTTTCAAATTCAGAGTTAAAGAATCACCTTAAATTCTCTGTTATGTATGTGGACCTTAAAATCATAAGCAAACAATAACAGTGAGATCAATACTCTGTTTATCTTTCCTGGAGTTACATGCATATGTTGTGCCCAATGGACTAGACAGGCATTGTTAATAACCCTACTAGCATCTAAAAATGTGTTTTGCAACTAACTTTTGACTAGGTAGTAAATCTGGAAACTTCATTGGGAAAAATATTTGCATGGGATTGGCCCGGTCTTTCTTGAAAGGTAGACATGTGATGGGTGAGTAGATTGTAGGTTCTTGCTAGTCAAATTTTGATTACATGTAACATCGACTAATATTTTGAAATAAACATATCGGAGTTGTTTGTGTGTTTTTTTCTTTTTTCTTTTTTTCTTTTCAGGGAAAAAAATCACATCATAGGTTATCATAATATAAATAAGACAACCAATACATAAATTCAATAGGCATGGAGTATCTCCATCATGTCCAGATCAGGAAAAAAATGAGCAACCAATTTTTTGTAGAGGTATTAGTTCTTCATTACATATGCATTAGTTGATACTAAGTACTAACCTCTAATCTATACCTTGTACAAATATGCTTGTATATCAAATCATATAGGGGAAATAGGAAAGGTTGCAAATAGAAAAAAAATCAGCAAATTGAGTGAGTAACGATCCATAAAACCTGTGGCAATGAAGTCATAAGAAAAATATAAGAAATTCATAGTGCTGGAAAAGACCCTACATTCCACAACACACTGTGATTTATGATGTGGTACTTAATTCTATCAGGAATCATGGCAAGGACCTTTTTAGAGAGGGCGTTTGCATGTGAGTTATTTTCCAAGTAAACATGTTCAAAGGATATACAAGGAAAGGATTTCCTTTAACCAACGATCTCATGCATATAGTAGAGCAACAAGGGGGTGGAAAGTGAATCTTTTCCATTTATCCAATCTATGGCGAACGGTGACTCTCTAAAGATATGAATCAATTCAATATTGAGCCTCTTTGCACAATATACAAGCCACCATAAGGAAATCATCATAGCCTTAGTGTTTGTATCAATACCACAACTCTAATAGAAATGGTACTGGAGTACATGTGAGATCTCAACACGAGCACCACTACTGCATCGCCTGCATTGGTTAACTCCAACAAAAAAAACTTGCCAAAAACATAGCATTTTGTGCAATAGCCAAGGATTTGTAAGATTCTTGTAAATCTTTTGATCATATTCACTAGAAAGAACTCAAATCTTGTCAGTAATACGAACAATGTTAAAAGGATGTTTCAAAATCTTCCTCTTGTACTCTATCATCTAAACCTTATGATCCTCTTTGTCTTGATCTGCTTGATCAATTTGTTTCACATATAGTTGTTTCAGATTCTCTTAATTCTCAATCTACTAGTTGAAATGGTGGTAAAGAAAAAGAGGGTTGCATCACTCAAATAGAAGAGTGAGAGCATAAATATGCTTTTCATTATAGTTATGTGTGGGGTTCCAATTTTGAAAAAGAATCAATTGCAATAAACAATCCTCTATTCGAGTTTTCTCCTCTCGCTTCACACTTATCACATTATTCATCATTTCCTAATATGTTTAATGAGTCTCTTATGATAGATTGCTCTTTAGATGCTTTTGATCATATAGGGTGACCCTAATACAATCTATAAGAAACATCGTAAGCTTGATATCAGACTTAAAGAATCACCCTAACTTCTCTGTTATGTATGTTGACCTTAAAGGAATAAGCAAACAATAACAATGAGATCAATGCTCTCTTTATCCTACTTGGAGTTACATGCATTTGTTGTGACCCTAATAGTCAGATCAATGCTCTGTTTATCTTGCCTTGTAGTTACATTTATTTGTTGTGACCCAATGGACTAGATAGGCATTGGTAATAACCCTACTACCATCCAAAAACTATGCTTTGCAACTTACTTTTGACTAGCTAATAGATCTAGAAACTTCATTGAAAAGATTATCTCAAATCTATTTTGTTTGAGTCCACCCACTATCCAATGTATAAAACCTTAAGGTTTGGACTTATACCCTGTGTATGCAAATCTAGCTTGTGAATAATGCTACAAAATCCCAAGAAACTGGATTTATGTTGTACACTCCATTGCTGGAAACACCACAATAGTCATAGCTTATACACCAGAAAATATTATGTGATGAATGCTTTAGAGCACAACATTGAGTTAGCTAGAGGTCACTCTCGCCTTGTTCATTTGATTCCATCCTTGGACTTGATGATTGAATGCTTTTCAATTTCAATATTTCCAAACTTTGTACTTTCAACTTTGGAATAAAGGTTTGTTTGGGCCGCTTAATCTCATTTGATAGCCATGTTTTATTGCTTTTACTTTTATTTTATGATTGAGTGATCCAAAGAATCATCCCGCTAAGTCCTATTTTTTCTATATTCGACTTAATAACCCATAGAAGGCACTAAGGTCATAAACAGATTGAAAAGGATTTGTTATTGGATTTCATTTGGTTGGGTTTTTTTTGTACATATGGGGTTTTAAGAACATATTTGCACAAAATATAGGTGATTTTATATATGGAATGGAAATATGCATATTTTCTTGCTTTTTGGACTAAAATTCAATTTTCATATTTCAAGTTTGAAATTTCATCTCTGTCATGAATATGACTCTAGCCCTCTAGCCCAATAGCTTAGTAAAAGCAACTATAAAGTGGCTAGCTTAGTAAAAGTAAGTGCAAAGTGGCTACACGATTTAAATAGCTCTTACTTGCAAGAAGACACTTGATATGCACTACCCACTGAATGATCATTTGATTCCATCCTTAGACTTGGTGGGAGAAGGTGCAAGCAATTTGTCATCACTTTGAATGCTTTTCAGTTTCAATATTTCCAAACTTTATACTTTCAGCTTTAGAATAAAGATTTGTTTGGGCCAATTAATCTCATTTGATAGCCATGTTTTATTACTTTTGCTTTCATTTTATGATTGAGTGATATAAATAATCATCTAGCTAAGTCCTATTTTTGCTATTTTTCTACATTCGACTTAATAACCCACGGAAGGCACTAAGGCCATAAACAGATTGAAAAATAGAATATAGGTGCTTTTATATATGGAAATGGAGATATTCATATTTCTTGCTTTTTCGGACTGAAATTCAAGCATATTTCAAGTCTGAGATTTCATCTCTGTAATGAATATGACTCTAGCCCAATAGCTCAGTAAAAGAAATTGTAAAGTTACTACACAATTTAAATAGTTGTTAGTTGCAAGAAGACACTTGATCTGCACTACCCACTTGATGATCAACAACCCTGGATGAGTCAAGTGAATTCATATGCTATATGAGGCAAAGACCCCAAAAGACTTGACACAATAGGTTGGCATTTCACAAATGTATTGAGTTTGCAACTTTTGGAATCTCTGGTCTATTAAGGTGATCACTGATATACTATGAGTTTCATATGGATAAGAGATTAACCTATGTTCTGTAATCATGTTGGTTTTTTATGGATCTATTGTGACCTGTAACACTATAAGAAAATGAGCATTTATAGTACTACTAATTTCATTGGTTAATGAAAAATATGTAATACAAAGCTTTATGGTACTGTAATGATTAGTGTTCTGCTTTCTATCATAACTATAGCTTATATCAGTAATACAGACATGTATGTATTATTGATAAGCATTGCTTACTTGTAACTGGTGTTCCAATACATGATGTAATGGTAAAGTAAGTCCATTCCTTTGTTTAAACGTTTCCATCTTGTCGATGTACTTTCATTTCCATATGTTCAATACGAAGAATACATAATTTTTTTATATAGAGAATACATTTACCTGTAAACACTAAGGCCAATATAGAGATACAATTTCATTGAGCTAGTATGGGTAATGTAAGGATGTTGGCTTGATGGTTAGCTTGCCAGCTTTTTAGTTGGCTAGGGTCCTTATCTCGACGAGTATAGAGATACAAGTTCAATGAGCTAGTATGGGTAATGTAAGTATGTTGGATTAATGGTTAGCTTGCTAGCTTTTTAGCTGGCTGGGGTCCTTATCCCTCATCCAGAGCCACCAACTACCCTCAATTAAGAGTTTCTCCCAACACTTCTGCTATTTTGAATTATGTTCCTCAATGTCCCATATTTCCTTGAGCAACATCAACATTTACAAAATGTTGAAACATAAGTTCTCAACTCCAGTTCCCCTGTTCTTCCTCCCTTAAGGTAGGGACTAGCTTCCATGTACCCCCCTTGTTTCTTTTTAAAATTGAATATGTGTATTCGAATTTGAAATTGAAAAGTGATGTGCCTCTTTCTATTAGTGATTGGAAAGTGGCGTTGATGTGACCAATTAAATCAATATAATTTAAAAGATAAATGAAAAAAATAATGGAGATTATGAATGTGGTAGAATAGGAATGGTGGTGGGTGCTTAATTATTTAGTGTTCTTTAGTGAATCAAGAGGAATCATTTTTTTCAGGTTAAAAGAAAACCATTATCAAGATTATGAATGTTGTGGAATAGGAATGGTGGTGGGTGCTTAAATTTTTAATGGTTTTCATTGAATGAAGAGGAACCATATTTTCTAACTTTTTCATTGGTTCTTTATGTTGTCTGTTAGGCAAATTATTTCTAGGATGGGGATTTGTAGTTTTCGTGTATGGATTTGTATGAATGAGAATAGTGGTCTTAGATATCATTTTTTGGGATTCAACTGCGTTAAGTAAGTCATTCATCTATGACCATTTCCATGAGAGGTAGTCGTAATTGACTAATTTCTCATGATTTTCGAATAGTCCACTTAGCACTCATTACATTGGCTGATGCTCACAGGAGTGAAGAAGTGGGATTGAAACTAGTGAAATGAATCACATAGTGTCAATCATCACTTTTGGGGCTTGCATCTAGTAACCAGGACTTCTCGGGCAGTCACCCATCCTAGATTGCCTCTGGCTCAAGTGCGCTTAACTGTGGAGTCTCCCCACAATCAAGCCCACTTATCTTGCTACCCCATTTGCAAAACCTAAGCAAGTATTGTGCCTCATGAACCATTGAAGTAGAGTTCCCTTAACTCTTTTGAATTAAGTATTGGGTGTTTTCGTAGTGCATTATATTAGATATCATTTTTTGGGATTCAACTGTGTTAAGTAAGTCATTCATCTATGACCGTTTCCATCAGAGGTAGTTGTAACTGACTAATTCCTTATGATTCTTGAATAGTCCACTTAGCACTCATTGCATCGGATGATGCTCACAAGGGTGAAGAAGTGGGACTGAAACGAGTGAAATGAATCACATAACGTCAATCATCACTTCTAGGGCTTGCAACCAGTAGCCAAGACTTCCCAGGAGGTCACCCATCGCAGATCGCCTCTGGCATGGGCGACCTCCCGGGAAGTCTTGGTTACCGGGTGCAAGCCTCGAAAGTGATGTTTGATGGTATGTGATTCATTTCACGAGTTTCAATCCCACTTCTTCCCCCCTTTGACCACCACCTCATTAAGTTTTTGACGGAAAAATTAAAAAAAATATTTTTTCAACTTGTATTTTCAACTTATCTCCATACTATTTTACTTAAATTTCGAGTGAGAGATCTCTTGGATGTGGAATTAAATTTTTCATTGAAAGAGTACCCACTATACATACTTTTGATGGACCCTACAAAACGAAAAATGTGAAATACATGAAAAAAATGATTTCAATCACGTTTTTTTATGTATTTCACATTTTTCATGTAGTAGGGTCCATCGAAAGTATGTAACATGTGTACTCCTTAGGTGAAAAATTAGATCTTCCATCCAACTAGTGCTCCCACTCAAAATTTGAGTGAAATGGTAGGGATATCAGTTGAAAATACAACTTGAAAAATGGTGAATCTGCCCCTATGGTTGACATCATCATATTGAATCCTACTGGTTCTTATAGAATTGATTTTTGTTGTACCTTTTTATTTTTAGACCCATTGTTTACCTGAAAATTTCTCTAATGTGTGTTAGGGCTAAGGGGAAACTCCCCTGAAAAAATTGGGTGACTTTTGCATATATTGTTTTTGCAGTTTTGGGACACTATTTTGCTAAAAGTAGTATTGTGGCACATGGTGGTTTTTCCCATGGTTTTTTTAATCTTTGATGACTGAAATATGGTTGTATTGTAACACTATATATATATAATATAAGTAACAGTATTGGCTTTCGCAGTTTGGGTTCCAAGCTAACAAAATTGGAATTAATTTGTATGTTGTCATTGCATCCTTTATGTTTTAATTGTAAATCTATTTACAATAATTAATTGCAGTTAAACCTATATTTTGTATCCAAGAATTTTTTGTTTCAAGGGGATTCCTTTGTGGCTAAGGTGATTCAATTAAGCCTATGGTAGACTATGTTATAGTGGGACATTTGTAGAAGCGATTCTTATGGTGAGAAGGAAATGGGAAGAAGTTAAAAGATATAGATTGAAAAATTCAATGGACAAAGTAATTAGTTGTGGAAGGTAAAAATGGAAGATGTTTTGGTGGAAAAATATTAGTGGATTGTTATGGATCTAGTTATTACATTGATGGGGATGTTGATAGAACACTGGACCAAGTTGGATTGAAAGGAAGAGAGCACAATATGATTGCTTCTCTCATATTTAGTAATGTTGAATGTTTCATTGGACACTGCAATGAAGGACTGGAGTGATAAGTTATAGGCTTTTTATTATTCTAAGTCCCTAGTGAACATGTTATTCCAGTGGTAGAAGTTGTATAACCTAATGATGAAGGATGGAGACTTAGTGATGGAGCATCTGAACACCTTCAATACAATGATTAGTCAGTTATTATCTATTGATATTAATATTTTATATTAAGATAAGTGCATTAGTTTATTATGTTGCCTACTAGACTCATGGGATAGTTTGGTTATACCCTTAGGTAGTATTATAACTACATCAATCTTCAATGAAATAGTCTCATCCTTGTTATTAGAGGAGATGATACAAAAAAACATTTGAAGCTAGAATGGAGATGTATTTTTCGTAAGAACACGTTCCTAAAATAGAAAACAATTACCTCAAGTTGGAGATCTAAATCTAGAGGAAGATCCAAATAGACGAGAAAGTTCGTAAGGGTATCTTAGAGATGTGGAAAAAAAATCGATTACAAGAAATATCGTAAATCTAAAAATCTTCAGAAAGGGAAGTGATATGACGATGCTCCTCCTATAGAAGAAAAAAACCCCTTAAATGATAGAGGGAATTATTTACTAGCTTCTTCATGTACACATATAGATCATGAGGCACTGTTCATCAACATAGATGCATCCTTTCATATGACTCGTCATAGGGAGTGGTTTTCTGAGTATCAAATATTTGACAGTGGTGATGATTTATTAGGATATGAATCAATAGCCAAAATCATAGGACAAGGAAAAGTAAAGTTCAATCTCATGTGGGGAACAATTAGAACACTCCCTCGTGTTTTGAGCATCATAGGATTATCCAAACTTTTATATTTGTAAGGAAGATGAGTGATGTAGGTGCAAAAGCATTGCTTAAAAAGGATACCTATAAGATGGGTAGAGGAGAAATGGTATTGTTGAGTGGATTTTGGGTATGAAATATGTATAAGTTATTGGGAAGCAAGTATATTCATGAATGTAAAAATTTTATTGTTCCCAAGAGTGGAGTATGAGAAGGAAAATATTCTACAACTTCTACAGAAAAAAATATGATCTGGCATGAAATACTATGACATTTCAGAGAGAATGGAATTTGTATAATACACATCACTATTATGGTAGAAGGTATGTTTAGTTTCTCTCTAAATTTTGATTTCTATGAATTATATTTATATGGGATGAAGAATCAGGTAAGATTTTCCTCTCATTCTATGAGGTCAAAGAGGATATTAAAAATGGTGCATAGTGATGTGTTTGGACCTATGTTAGTTCCATCACTAGGTAAATGTATGTACTATGTATCACTTATATATTAATTCTGAAGAAATACATATATTTCTTTCCTCAAGAAGAAATATGAAGTCTTTGAGAAATTCAGGAACTTTATGGCTCTTGTGGAAAGTAAAAAAGAGAAGAAAATTAAGGTGTGGAGAACAAATAATGGTGGAGAAGTCTAGGGGAATGAATTTAAAGAATTATGTAAGAAATGTACAACACCATGGAAAAATGCTAATCCATACACACCTAAGAAAAATGGAGTTCTAGAAACAATGAACAATATATTCATGGAGTAAGAAAGGATCATGCTTAGTGGTGCTAGGTTAGGATAAAAATTATGAGAAGAGGTAAGGGAGACTACATGTTAACTGGAGAATATATCACCATCATCATCATTTTATGACAACACTCCACACAAGATCTAGAGTAGTAAGAAACATTTTCTTAAAAATATTAGGGTATTTCTATATGGTGCTTATGTAAACATTTTAAAGGATAATATGAGTAAGTTGGATATGAAAGTTCAAAAATATATCTTTATTCAGTATAGAGATAGTATGGAAGATTATAATCTTTGGAACCAAGCAAATAATAAGGTTGTGTATATTTGAGATGTGGTATATAGAGAAGTCAAAGATGTGAAACATGAAGTACTACCAAGGGAGAAAGAACCCAAAATGATGGAGTTCAAATTGAAGGATGATGAACTAGAATCTACAAAACAATGAGAATTAGAAGAAGAGGAATCATAGGTTCCAACACTTCAGAAAACAAGGTTGAATGTTATGAAACCAACTCACACAATAGAATAAATATAGATCAACGACTTCAAAATTAGCCTCTCCAAGGGGGAAAACTCCTTTACATTACAAAAATGTATAATTCTTTGATGATTCAAATGATAAAACCTCATTTCTATATATAGGGGTCTAACAGGTCACAATATAACAAGATTTGATATAACAATAATAATGTGAGGGAACAACAATATCAATAGTGGGGTTCGACAGGGCACAATAATAACAATATGGGGACAACATGGGCACAAAAATAACAATAAGGGCTACAATGACAATAATAATTGTTATAGCTCCAAATCTGACCATTATGGTTTGTGATGCTACACTCATGGCCTAGGGCAACCCCTCCTTCCAGACCTGATCCAAAATCTAAAAAAACAGTGTTTTATTCCCTGTACGCGACATTTCCCTGAGTTAAATGCATGTATACGCGGGTTCATACATACCCAACCCGCGTATATGTATTAAAACACTTAAAAAAATATAAAACTCCTTATTTTCGGGCGGAGATCGCGGGTTTTACCTGCTAATCACCTGTTAGTGCCCATGACCTCAACTGTCCCCAACCAATTCCTAACTAAAAAACTACTTTGGAATTGGTATAAAAAGACACCTAAGGGAAGGCCTAAGGGAGGAGAGAGTATAGAGCAAGGTTATTATACTGAGTTTTTT
>APFE031757034.1:25092-64615 GCA_000404065.3 Pinus taeda | reverse complement strand
GACCTGATCAGGGGGAAAAAACTCAGTATAATAACTTTGCTCTATAATCTCTCCTCTTTAGGCCTTCCCCTTGATGTCTTTTTATACCAACTCCAAAGTAGTTTTTCAGTTAGGAATTGGTTGGGGACAGTTGAGGCCACGGGCACTAACAGGTGATAGCAGGTAAAACCCGCGATCTCCACCCGAAAATAAGGAGTTTTATATTTTTTTAAGTGTTTTAATACATATACGCGGCTTGGGTATGTATGAACCCGCGTATACACGCGTTTAACTCAGGGCAATGTCGCGTACAGGGAATAAAACACTTTTTTTTTAGATTTTGGATCAGGTCTGGAAGGAGGGGTTGCCCTAGGCCATGAGTGTAGCATCACAAACCATAATGGTGAGATTTGGAGCTATAACAATAATGAGGGAATACACTAGTATTATAGGGACCTAACATGCCCTTATCCTTCAAAAAAGTGTTTTCCTCAATGCTTGAGTAGTTCTGAATGCTTCTATATAAAATGTTATGCAACCAACTCACAAAATAGAAGAAAAGATAGATCAACGACTTCAAAATTAGCCTCTTCGAGGGGGAAATCTTTTTTAAAATACAAAAATGAATGATTATTTGATGATTCAAATGAAAAAACCTCCTTTCTATATATAGGAGTCTAAGAGGTCACAATATAATTAGAGCCAACATAACAATAATAATGTGATAGAACAACAATAACAATAAGGGATACAATGATAAGAATAATGGGAGAATACACTAGTACTATAGGGACCAAACTGTTGCCATAAATTTATACTCCACCTAATTTCCATTTAGACATTTCTTTGTTTATTACTAATGATGATCCTAGAACTCTTACAGACATAGTGGATTGAGAGGATGGAGAACTCTAGAAATATTCCATACCTGAAGAAATGGAAACCTTGGATAGGAACGAGGCTTGGGATGTAGTGTAATTGTTGGTTGGAAGAAATCCCATTGGTCCCATATGGGTGATTGATAAGAATTTGAATGCAAAAGGTACAATGGAGAATTATAAAGTTTGGTTAGCATAAAATGGTTATTCCCATGTAGAGGGTATTGACTTTGGTGAATTTCTTCTCCTATTGCCAAGTTGACATCTATTATATTTATTTGATTTGATATTGTTGTTGCTTTTAATCTTGAGATATAATAGATGGGTGCAAAGAAGAAATTTCTATATGGAGATCTGAAAGAATAAATATACATGAAGCAACCAGAAGGTTTTGTTTTGAAATGAAATAAGGAGCTAGTACACAGGCTGAAAATCTCCATGTATGGGTTATGTGGTATCAAAATTTTGACACTTATATAGTGGTATTTGGATTCACAAGGAGATACATAGATCAGTGCATATATTTCAAATTAGCTTTGATTTTGTTATTTATTTAGTCTTGTATGTGGATGGTATTTTGAAGATTGGAAATGATAGGGAAATCATCTAGGAGGTGAAAACTCTGTTATCCTCTAAATTTGACATGAAAGATATTGGTGCTGAAATTTTCCCCTTGGGAATGGAAGTTATAAATGATCAAACAAATAGAAAAATTTTGTTGAGTGAGAGGAAGTATGTTGATACAATATTTCAGTGGTTTAATATGCGGGAATATAAACAAGTTTCATCTTCCTATAGGTGTAAAGTTATTTGCAAATTAGTGTCCCAAGATAGAGGAAGAGGAAGAGATCATGGCTTGTGTTCAATATGTCAGTGTGGTTGGAAGCCTGATGTATGTAATGTAATAGGATTATTTAGTAGGTATATGTAAAAACTATGGAAGGAGAATTGGATAGATATAAAGAGGGTTGTTAGGTATTTGTGTCAATCTATTGGATATGTGTTATGTTACTGAGGAAGACTAGGATTAGATAGAGTCTTGTACATATTTGGATTTATTGGTGCATATTGGGCTATAAATGTCGATAGTAGAAGATCTATAAGAGGGTATCTGTTTATCCTCTTTGGAGGAACAATCAATTGGTTGAAAAAAAGGAAATCTATAGTGGTACTCTCAACTACAAAAGTTAAATACATGGAAACCACCAATCCAAGAAACAAAGAAATATGGTTACAAAGATTGTGTTTAAGCACTAGGTTGGTATAGAAATATGTAATGATAGATTGTGACAATTAGAGTGATATTCATCGAAAAGAACATATCTTATCATTCAAGGAAAAAGCATATTGAATTTCAATATCACTTCCTAAGAAATATGATTGAAAACAATAAGGTGTTGCTCGAAAAAGTGGACACTTCGAAAATCTTGAATCTTCATTAACAAAATCTAGGAGCACTGAGAATTTCTCTTTTGGTAGTGAAGCAATGGAATTTATTTCCCTAGATTTATTACCATGTACTCTTGCGACCCTCTATGTGCAAAGGAAAAAACAAGTACGAAAATGCTGGGTATGTTTTACATTCTTTGCATGATTATCCGTGTTATAAAAATGTGGGATGTCAAGAAGGAGGTTTACAGAAGGCTACCATCCCCCCCATTGAGAAGTTCATAAAGGGGTGGAATCCCCCCTGTGCAAGGGTTTGGGGTAGTGCTGCCAAAAAAGAGAATTCAACATTTTTTTGCATTTGTTTTTTGGAAGCATACGAGATTGTTTTGCTAAAAATATTTTTTTGGCAGATGCTAGTTTTTCCTACTATTTTCTAGTTTTAGTTATCGAACTATGGTTGTATTCTGATGATCTGAGTATTGGGAGACATCATTTGAGAACACAGAGAGAAGAATAAAACATAGATAACACAAAAGAAACCTTTTATTAAGATGAGGAAAAACTTGTTACTGCTACATTGTGTGGACCCATATGTCCTTTTAGAAAGTGAGGCCCAAACTTATAGCCTTTTTTGTTACAATACCATGGGTAATTACTATGGGTGGATAACATGGGTAACAACCATGGGTAGATGCGAATTTCCATTCAGATCATTCCTTCCTCCCTAGGAAGCAACAACCCCTACTACGTAAAGTTCCCTCTTGAGAAGATTTTGTTAAAGAGAAGGGTTTTGTGCAGTTGGCCCATAACCACAGGTTTGCAAATGACCGATAACCTTAGGTTTGTGCATGGCCCATAATCGTGATGAATGAAGATAAGAGGATAGAGATACCATGTAATGCTAATGAGTCAACTATGATACTAACAGTGTGAGTCCTAGCAAATAGACTTCGATGAGAAGGTTTTTGTGTGGTTGACCCATAACCTTGGCTTTGTGGGTGACCCATAACCATGATGAATGAGTGTTGGAGAATAGCGATACCCTATAATGTTTATTGGCCAACTGTGAGACTGACAATGCATGGCCTAACAAATGGACCTCAAGATATTTTTTTTGATAAAAACAAAGTTTAAGATAATATATAATTTATGTTGTTTCCATTTTCATCATAAACATCCAAGACAAGACGAAAGAGAATATATAACCATCACCCATAAGAACTATCTATAACATTGAGCACCAACTAAATGTTGCCACTCTATCATAATATTGTTTAAGGACACATAGGATTGTTGCATATTGATCTAAAGGATATTTTCGATTATTCCAACTTAATCGATGTATCCTGACACTTAATACAATATTAATGGGTAAACATAGAATCTTCCTTTAAGAGCTTGTGGAAAAACTTTTCTATTGTCTTGAGGTGTGGTGCCATCTTGGGTGGATGTCATCAACTCAATAGCTTCATGAGAATACTTAATTTCCCTTCTATGTGTATATAAAGTAGCTTGTCATCTTGTCATCGACCCAATAGCTTTATGAGAATGCTTAATTTCCCTTTATGTGTATAAAAGTAGCTTTCCATGTTGGGTGGATGTCATGAACTCAATAGCTTTATGAGAATAGTTAATTTCCCTCTATGTGTATATAAAGTAGCTTGCTTTTTTTTACTGCCCTCTCGAGTCTTTTCTGCATGATTTCAATTCCAAGAAGACGCAAACTGGTATTTAGCCCTTCCATCTGTACTTGGGAACGGAGGTACTCCTTAGCCCCTAGCACCAACCTGAAATGAATCACCTTCATCTGCTTTAAAAAAAATATTTGAGCGTAAAAAAAATGTGCCATGTTGAAACATACATTCGTCCATGATATAACAAGGATCTTTATATTGTATATCGATAGTTGTGTTCAACCACCTCATCTAGTGGTACATCAAAAATTGTTTGGAGATGCCCTTGCTTATTCACAGCCATCCTTCACCATGCCACAACTCCTGCAAACACATTGAGGCTCCCTGAAGAAGTGAAACAACTTTGTACTTGTCTGCAAGCAAACCTGGTATGATGAAGTATCTAGTGAGTGCTAAACAGCCATAGTTTGCCCCTCATCTTCAATTGTGAGTATCATTGAGCCAAGAAATCTACTTTTATAGATGATATCCCAATCATCAATTGTTACATTAATCTGCACAGGAAGCTCTTCACATAAAAATTAAATTTTTCTTCCGTTATTGGATTCCTTGAGCCGCGAACCATGGAGGTTAAACATTTCTGTGAGCCACAAGTGATTGAAGCATAAGGATCTGGTGTGCTTGTTATATTTGCACCAATTAGGTTTATTTTCTTTTTAGATGCCAACCGTTCTAGTTTTATCACACACACAAATGAGCTATGCCATTCCACTTTGGTTGACACCATTTCATTGCGACGGAGGAGCAAAGCTGACGTTGGTTGAGAATCTTGACTGCAGATTCTAGCAAACCTTGATGAGCTCCAGCGTAGTGGTAGGCCACGAGCGCTCCATTGTCGCAGGATGGCCACAACCAGAAGGCCAGTGAAATAGTGGCTGGCTCGGATCAGATTGTGCAACCCTTCACTAACACTCTGTGTTTCGAGCGGAATAAGAATTGACTTAGCAGGAAAACCCCACGCTCGGTTGCAACGACAACGTTAATTATAACAAAATACTCCGCTTCTGCCCAGGTGACATCCATGTTTTCTATATAAATATAAGCCATTGGCACGTCTAAAATATAAATATAGAAACTTTCCATCTGCAGACATAGCAAAACAGGTTATTAAGCTCGCTTTCTAAACAAAGTTTGGATCGCCGTAGCTTTAACGTTTTTGAGGGCAGGAGAAGGTGGTGGTATTTCTGGTAGTATAAAGGATGATGATCCGCTTTGTACCTCAGTGGAAAGCTGCGCGGACTGCCCAACCTACGGAGTAGGTTTCTTTCATTGCGAAGACGGGAACTTTTGCTGCGTTGGCCTGGGCAGTGCCAATGTGGCAGGTGGTGATACTGCTGGTCTCGTTCAAGGAGCAGTGGAAGAAACCGTGGCTTGGTCGTCAACGCGTAAATGCAGAACCTTTCCTAGCAAAGCCACCCACTCACCCCCGTGAAGGTATGAATGAAGACCACCACGCCCCTCTATTTGTGCGGAAATTCCTCGTGCACGTCAAAAGCACCGCCATGTTCATCTAGGTGGTGTTGTTACGTCCTATGCACATCTAGGTGGTGTTGTTATGTCCTATGCACAGAAATATGCACATCTGCGAATAGCGACGGGTTCAAATAATTTTGCCGAGCACAAGCCATTGTGCACCATAACGCAGAAACCCTAAGCAATGCCCAGGTTATTAAACTGAACCTGGTTCGCATCGAGAATCGACATTCTCGATTTACGTGCGACCAGTAGTTAGAAAAAGTAAAAGTGACTGTTCCCAGCCATGCTCTGTACTCATATGGTCGTCACAAACCCAACTTGATGTGATACCACTAATCCGAACCTTGGAAGCGGAAATCGTAGAAGAGAGCACTAAGAGAAGATAAAGACACAGAACGTCTAAATAATTTTTTACTAAAATAAATAAAAATTTGTTACGGCTACATAGGGTGGACCAATATGTCCTTCTACAAAGTAAATCGCTCTTGTAAAAATGAGAGAACGCTCCCTGAAATGAAATCACCCTTGTTGAAAGAATACCATGCATATCATTTCACCCTTATTGAAAGAATATCATGCTTACTCAAGGAAAGGCATAATTGCTAAAAAGAAATCACACACTCTTTGGAAAGGAAGTATAGACATTAGCAAAATAATAACAATTATTACTCAATGTAATAAGTACAATTATTGTGTTAGCCATAATCCTTCAAATATTATTTTTGAGATGAATGTAATGGAGGTAACTTGTACGTATGATTTATAAATGAGATTTAATTTTCCAAAAAAATATATATATAACAAATTTGAAACATTATTCTATTAATATGATAAAATTTAATTTATGGTTAAATTAAAACTCTACAAAAATAAATGTAAGATTTAAAATAATTACAATGTAAATAATTACAATGTAGGGAAATAAAAATTCAACCAATTTCAAATATAACTCTAAACAAATGTAAAATAGAAGTAAATATAATGTAACAAATAAATGCAATATTACATAAATGAAAATTGCATAATTAAATTAATTTATACAACCAGTAAAAAAAATCAAATGCAATTTAACATACATTGAAGAAATAAATTCAATCACACAATTAGAAATAAAAAACTAAATGAAGTACATAGCATTATGTTCTATTGTATTGGGACCTACCTCCATAAAACATAGTGCTAACATTAATCTATATAAATATTACTAATTCTACATCATTAAAAAAATTAGAGCAACTTTTGACAAAGATTTTGGAGTCCTAATGTTCTTTTATAGATTACACATCCCCAAGTTGGAGCCATTGTTACCACACATTGGGCATTAGGCCCACATGGACATTAGTTTCAATATATGTGGCTAATTCAGTTAGTCAAGCAATGATACACCCCTCATGGTCCTTACATGATGCATTTCATTCATTATAACCAAGGAAAGTGTGCAAAGATCTTTGAACCCAGAAAAATGCAAACACATTTTTTGTAATGAAATTTTTTTCTAAAGAAGGGGGCTTAAATCTCTTTTCTGTTGGGATACCAGTCTACATAAAAGCTAGGTTTAAAAAATTAATGTGGAAGGAGGGGTTCCGCTAATGGACCCGACATTTTTTATAAATTATGTAATACATCTAGCTAGAAAAATGTATCGAGGAGGAAGTGGAGTGACCCAAAAAAATAATTTAAATGAAATCATTTCATTAGGAGAGAGTGAACTTTCAAGTGGACCTGACTTCTAAAATAAGTAGAGCCCCCTTTTTCCATGGGAATAGACGTTACAAATGAATGTTGGGGGTTGAACTTGGGCATATTTATTCATCTTACCGAATCATTGTAAGGGTGATTGAAGGAACATATAAAAACTTTAGACTTCATTTTTTGTGTAGCCAGTCTCTGGTTTGCCCAATAGATGGAGATCACCTTATTTCATTGTAAATAAAAATTAACTCAGGTGATTCTTCACCGAATATCTTACAATTGGTTTCTCATGGTACTATTTTTCAATATTGAAACAAATTTATGATTTCAAATGCTTTCTTAGCTATTATGTTCCCTCGCTTTTTAATAAAAATGCTATGAAATATATCCTAGTATATTTCAGTTGCAATACACATTTTTTTCTACATTTGAGATGTTTATGGGTGAAATCCTTTTGGTGTTCATAAAATCAAAGGACTTGTCTCCTTTCAACTCAAATATTCGCACTGGTGTGCCCCTATTTGTGGACAAAGGTGACTTCCACTTACTAGCACATTAGACCCCTTATGCTCAATAGAAAGGCACTAATATAAACTATTTCAACAATAAAGTTATGGTTTCTAACTTTTTCTTAGTAACAAATTTGAGTTTAACCATAGACACATATTTCTATAGTATTTTGATTCTCGAGCAGGGATATATTCCATGACAATTTTAGTTCCCAAGTAGCCAACAACTTCACCTCCATATAAATTTGGAAACTAATTAGTTAATATTTACCCTTGCTCTTCCTTAACAAATTTTCCATCATTCTCATTAGATGGAAGGAAATTTTATCTTTAAATTTGTTAAAAGGTGACATGGGAAAATTTATATGGTGCCATATGGTAGAATTAACTATACCTCTTTGATGGGAACCTTTATTATACATTGTCGGTTTTTTATATATATATTTATTGTATCATATTTATACCAATAAAAGTGATAAAAGTGTGGGTTACATGAATATCATTAAGTTTTGCACATAGCTAGAACTTGTAAGGTTTCCCACTATGTTTGAATAAATTCCACTATCAAAAATCTCTCTTAGAATTATGCCATATCCTTGAGTACTCTAGTTGATACCTAGAAATGCTTATTTAAGGGATTGGAAACCAAAGCTTTTTAGTGCAAGACCCCACTCTAAACCTAGCTTATGCTTCTTGTGAGCTTGGGTCGGTGTTCTCTATTTGCATGCTAGCTATTTGATGAAATAAATGCATGAAATTTTTCTCACATATTGGATGTGTGATTAAAATAATTCAATTTCTACTACTATGTAACAAGAAGGAACTTTCAAAAATACATTTACAACTCTACAAATTATATCTATTGTTTCTCGTGTTATGATTGGTTATATGGGTATTTGTATGGCTAAATTTGAGTAACCTTTCAATTTTGGTGTTGTGTTTTGTTTTATATAAGAAATATTTTACTTGAAACTCTTCTTATATCATACAATTCTTAGAATAACCTTCTCACACAAAATTATTTATGAAAGTAGAAGAGTTAGAGAGTGCATTACAACTTCTTAACAAAAGTTGTGAATGAGAATTTTGTATATGTTAAACAACCTTCTACTCCAACCTTTGCAAGTAGAATTTGGGATTATACTTGTAGTATTATTAGTCCTCTTTGAGTTTGGAGATCGACTTTCAATGTGTTCTTTAAAGAACTTTTTTATTTATTTATGCAGGAATTCCTAACCTAAATTACTTGTGAAATTTACCTTTTCAAGCATATGAGTAAGGTGTAGTGTACAAGACATATTCCTAATACTCAAAATTTTGTATTATACAGTATGTAATTAAGCTCATTTTTCTCACTGGAGCATAATTTAGAGGTATTCCATACATTATCATTCAAAGCTACAAACAATTCCTTTATGTGTTTGTTCCCAAATAAATTTTCCCTTTGGATTGTCCTGAATGTTGGCCTTGCTTATCTAAGCTTGAAAAACAAAGTGATATCACAACTAAAGAAAAAAACCATCATAATTGATCTACTAGTAAATGATAAAATCTTACTCCATACACTTAATAACATAAAAGTTGTAGTTTCCAACTAGAAAAGAAGATAAAAAGGATCTACATTTTATTTACCAATTATTCCAATGGCTAATGAGGGAAACTTTTTGAGAAAACAATGCTTATAGGAATTAGGGTTTATTTCCTTTTTCTTGATAATTACTTGTGAATTATGTTGGCTTATTTTACTTCTTTATTAGTTTATCTTGGATTAAGAAATTAGTAGATTATATGTATATGAATACCACAAGAACAAGAGATACAAGGTGTAGGCACTTAGCCAAGGAAAAGCCCCTTCAAGGGGAAAACCCAATCCAACTCATCCACTAGTAAATTCAATTCAAGATGAGACAATCCAAGACCTATTAGACCTAGAAAAATACCTCCTTCAACCACCAAGTCATCCCTTCCCTTCAATAGATGATCCCTGTCAAAGTCTCCAATTGACAGCTTCCCACTAACAACTTCAATCCATAATTATGAACCATAGCAACATATTTTCAACCCCCAGCAATAGAATTTCAGACTTGTAGTAGACACATAATTTTGGCCCTAGCAATTGCCCAGAAAATTCACATGTCTAATAGATAGGTATCCCAAAAAATCAATTAAGGACTTCCAAATTTCTTTCATCCTTCTCTAGCTACTTCACTCTCTTTTTTGCTTCCCTTCCTTGAAGATCAAACTTGTTGAGTGAGTGCTCCAAAGAGGTCAAAGTGGCTCTCTATATATAGCCTTTATATTGGGTTGAATAGCCCTAATGTAAGCATACTTCATGGAGAGATGGATGACTTGGTGTGGTGGTGATAAATAACCTTTTTTACTCAAAAATAGATCTTTTTACATGATACAAAAGCCCAAGATGGGTCTAATAAAAATGAGAGTGACTCAAATGACTCAAGAAAGAATGTAGAAGCCTTCAATAGGGGCTTTGGCCTATAAAAAATTGACCCAAGAATTAAACCCATGCTTTAATAAGCCATTTTTCTTAATAATAGAATGTGCTTTGACAAGTACAATTATGAAGACCAATACTAGTTACATTCTTGAACATTACCTCTTAACTAAGGAGGTATTGATAATTACATACATATGAAGGTACATGGAAGATATCTAAATGAAATAAACTATGAAAAGCTCTAGGACACTCAGTCCTACTGACTATATGCCTAGCTAGTGTATTCTAATATGGTGGTACTAAGGTGAACTCAAGCTTCAGCCATTTTAGGTACCATCAAGATTTTAAGATCTATCACCAACCTATGGATATAGGTGTGTATCCAAGGTCAGAGATCCATGAACAATACCACCTTCCCTACTTCAAGATCTAGATATCGACAAATAGGCTACCGAAACATGCTCCCAAGGATCTTTCCATCAGAGACTTAATATCTCCCTATTAACTAAATCTATAACATCAACCAATATAAGCATGCTTCTAAAACATTCAAACTTCTTATTCAGGAGAGATTTCATCGACACATTAACGACTTGTTCATCTCTTGGAATATATTGTACCTTCAGGACCCCATCTTGTACTAAACTCCTTATGTAGGGGTACTTGTTCTTGATATGCTTCATCATTACATGAAATAAAAGGTCTTCAAATATCTTGATGCTTCCTTGATTATCAAAATTTATCACCATAGGATCCAAAGGCTTCCAAAAAAAATCTGACAAGAGTTTACTTAACCAAACAACGTCTTTTCCTACTTCACATGCAACAACATATTCTGCTTCAACACTACCTAATGCAACAATAACTTGTTTTCTACTCATCCATGAAATCTTTGCAGATCTGAAACTGAAACATCCACCAGTAGTGCTCCTTTCATTAGTCTCACTACCATCCCAATCAGAATTGCTAAAACCTGTTAACTTTACCTCTTTTCCATCATAATTTAGGTTGTGATGTATTGTGGCATGTAGGTATCTCAAGATATTCTTGGCACCTTTTCAATGATCATGATGAGGCTCCAACTGAAATTGAATAACAACATTTATAGAAAAACATATATCAGGTCTCATATTTACTAACTACATCAAAGAACCCACCAACTTACAATAGCTAGTAGGATTGATGAGACTGGAGTCAAAGCTTCTCAACTTCTTGAGATTAGTGATCATGGGAGTAGTCATAGGCTTGGAATCCATCATACCAAACTTTTGTAACATCTTTATTATGTATTTACTTTGACCAAGATATATGTCAGTGGGTTTCTACCAGACTTCCTAGCCTAAGTAATAATGCACGAGTCTTAAATATTTCATTTCAAATTCTACTTCCAAAATTTTCTTGAATTCAAGAATTATATGCTCCACTTGCGTAATAAACAAATCATACACAAAGAGTAGTATAATGGAAAGTTCATTCTTCACTATCTTTATTTAGAGGTTTTCATTCGAAAAAACATTTGACAAACCTAATCTAAGAGATACGAATCTATTCTTTCATACCAAGCCCTAGTAACTTGGAAAATGATATTGAAACCCTCACTTGCCTCTTCAACAACTTGGCAGTAGAAGTGTTCGGCTCAAAAAAAGGAAAACTAACACATCTGGAAGCTGCCATCCACCCAGACAGAGACAATGACGTATTTCATTAAGCAACAACCGCTTCACTCCAAAAAATGTGCAGAGCTTTGTGTTCCACCTTGAACAATGCGTAGATGTTGAGTTCTGTTCATTTCACGAAGAAAATCACCACGAGAGCTCTTGTTTGGATTGGAAGCAAGTCACAAACTCTGTATAGGGTCATACATTCGATGCAGAAAATAGGATGCAGGAGTAGACAGAAGACACTGATAATGATGAAGGGATTGTGCTTGATGAAGCATCAAGTTCTGGGAATGTGGTGAATTCATATCGGTGATCGCAAGCAATGCCGAAGGTGAACATCGAGAAGTAGCCAGAAAAGCAAAATGACTGTTACAATCTTAGGATTAAAGGGGCTCCCCAGACACTTGGGGAAGTACAAGAAAATATGAGATTGTTATTGAGGAAGGCTGATCCATCGGCCACCCCAAAGAAGTAAACATAGAACAAGTTCGAAAAGAAACCTGCAAAAAAGAGTATGCCCATGAGCAGCAAATTGGAACACTTTGCCGGACAAGACGAACATTAGTTCTACCCCAGACACCTCGGTGAGTTTGCCACTTCTGGACTATAACATTGTAGATGACATGAAGAAAACTCACGCAAACATCAGTTTGTTCAATTTAGCGAAGATCTAGAGTCAGTGAGACATCCAGTTGTGCACACTGGGACAAGAAACAACAAACAATGAAACCTCTACCAGCAGTGGAGCCAACACACCTCCCAGATCACTTTACACTATGCTAAACACACTTTGGATGGAAGAAGTGAACTAAGCTTTCCCTCCATTCCTACTCTCATTCGAATTTTTAAACTGTAATGTTCACAACTACTTGTTTGATTCTATTGCGGAAGCCAACATCATGCCACTCTACCTTGCTAAAAAGATCAATGCACAATGGAGTGAGACATCCACATGAATTATCCAACTTGATTGAAGATCGGTACCAGCCATTGGTGAACTTCAAGTCACGATCATCCATCTATATCATGAAGTTCAAGTCGACCAATGCATCAACATTGTCATTGTGGACATACCAAAGCATACAGTTTACTACTTAGCAGTAGCTGGTCCAGCAAGATGAATAGATATGTTGCTACAGACTGGTCACACATGTTTCTTCTGTACAAGGGAAAATGAAACCAAATCTGGGTGTTATCTAAGAGGTATATGAAGCATAATTTCACTCCCCTTAATAACAAGAATAAACCATTGGCCTTCATATAACTCATGTTTAACAACTGCCTCATAGAAACAACGTTGGGGTGTTATCCTACATGACCAACTTCAAGCCCACAAGACATGTAGTTGGGAATCCTTCCTTCCCCAATGGATGGTAATGAAACATGTATAGTACATTGTACCATTAGTAGCAGTAGCAATAGCAACAATAGTAGCAACGGTACTAGCACATCAAACAGTCCGTGTACAGACAAGTTGTGAACCATGTACTTTGATGGATCAAAGACATAGGATGACTTAAGAGGCAGGTGTGTCTTGATCGACCCATACAATAGAAAGCATCTCATTTCAAGTCACTTGGAGTTTGAGTGCACGAGCAACGTTGCTGAGTATGAAGCACTCATGCTGGGCTTGTAGAAAGCCATCAACCTCAACGTGGTCATGCTCATAGTGGTAGGTGATTCAGAGATAGTATTAAGGCACGTATGTAACACCATTTAGTGTTTGTCACTGCATCTCAAAAGTTACTAGCAAGAGGTATGTTGATTAATCTCTAACTTCCAAGCATTTAACATCACTGTTGTGCCGTCTATGTGTAATGCAGCTACCAATCAGCGATAATTTTAAGGATGGAAAATTATCTTTAAGTTTAAAAATAGTGGTGAGTGTCACTAAGCCCTAATATAAAAACTATAAAATGTTTATTATATATTTGTAAAATTATTCAAATTTATAATGATTTTATATATTTCTCTATATAGTCTTGGCGGATTTTAAGGTAAAATAATTTTGTATTGTAAAATTTGGGCGAATTATTTTTAGAAAAAAATTGAAATTCGCAAATCTCGTTTTTTGGAAAAATCATGGAAAATTAGCCCACCTACGAATATTAGCTACTAAAATTTTCCATGTTGCCAATGCTCTGTAAAATGCAAGTTCGAGAATGTCACCGATTAGGGATAGATTTACTATTGAAATTTTGTACAAACCATATATCCCAGAAAACATAACTAATTTATGCATGTTTAGTGATGATCAACAGATGCTGCAATTCATGGCCAACGCTGACGTCTTCAAAGATACAACGATAGATGATGACGAGCACAAGTGCTCTCTGCAGGTAGAATATGGCAACAAAAAAGGCCACCTTATCACAGGAGGTGTGGCAACATTGGAAAATATTGATGACTTGCAAGAACATTTTCAGGGGCCAAGGAACAACAAGACCCATTGTTCTACCATGATGCATGAACTGATCAACTTGGGAACAAAAAAATATATGAAGTTCATCAATCTCGTTACATGTTGCACATAGCAAGAGTGGCAAGCCTTTTTCTGCTTGTTCAAATAGCACCAAGATGTGTTCACATGGACGTATGATGATCTTAAAACCTATGACACACAGATCATCCAACACATCATTTTGGTCAAAGAAGGGGTCAATCCATATCAGTAGAAGCTGAGAAAAGTACAACCATCACTTGAACCCCTCATACAAAGCAAGCTCACTGAGTTGTTGGATGCTCAAATCATATACAAAGTTCATTATTCCACATGGGTTTCAAACGTTGTGTGTTGATTTCTAGAACATGAACTGCACCTCGGACAAAGAAAACTACCTCGTGTCATCTATAGACCACATTCCATTGGTATCTGGGGCATAGGTATTTTCCCTTCTTGATGGTTTTTCAGGATACAATCAAGTTTTGGTAGAATAACCTGACAGACTTAAGATTATCTTTCATACCAAGTGGGGTACGTTCCCTTATACATGAATGCCATTTGGGCTTGTAAATGCATGCGTAGCCTTTTAGTGTGCCATGGACATCTCTTTCCATAGACTCATCGGACAGAGTGTAGCCGTATACCTCGATGACATGACTATGTTCTCAAGAAGATATGAGGACCACATAAGCCATCTGAAGAAAATTTTTGAGCGATGTCAAAGATACGGGATTTCCTTGAATCCCAAAAAGAGTGTATTTGCATTGTTTGAGGGGAACCTTCTCGGACACATTGTTGCCAAAAGTGGGATCAAGGTGGATCTAGACTAGGTTTAGACTATTACATGAATCCCTCACCCATCTAACAAGAAATATATTCAGTCCTTCTTGGGAAAGATAAACTTCCTCCAGAAGATCATCTTGGATTATGTGCAAATAGTCAAGCCTATGTAGGACATGATCAAGAAAGATGCATTCTACAGCTGGGGAAAGAAAGAAAAGTATGCATTTACCTGAATCAACCGAGCTATTGTAGAAGTGCTTACACTCCACAACCCAGACTTTAAGAATGATTTCCTATTATACACCTTCACCTCTGATAATTGGCTTGCTATAGTACTTAATCAGAAGGACGAGATGAATTATGAACACCCAATATCCTTCATGAGCGCAAGCATGCATGGACCAGAACTCAACTACTGTACCATTGACAAGTAAGCATATCCAGTTTACAAGGCAGTGAAACACTTCAAGCCCTACTTGTTGAAGAACCACTGCATAGTCTTGTCCCCCACCCAAAAGTCTGCACATTGCTTGTACAACAAGAACTGGGTGAATGATGTGTGAACTGGATGACAGGCTTGCAAGAGTATGATCGTGAAATCAAGCCAGTTCACATGATCAAAAGACATGGGCTCTGCAGACTTGCAGCTGAAGAGTACACACATCGGAGAGTGAAGAAGAGCTCGTTAGCAGGGATTAGGAAATTGAGAGATATGATATAAGGCGATCAACATCCACTGAATATGAGACCTCTTGGTACGTAGATGTGCACCAGTACCTTGAGAATGGAACTGTACCCTCTCACCTTTCCATCAAATAGAAGAGGGAATTGTGCCTCAAAGCCTTAGCATATCAATCAATGCATGTAGTGCTTTATAGGAAGCATAGTAACGGAGTTTTTCTCAGGTTCCTAGAGGCACGTGAATCAGAGAAGGTACTACAAGATCTGCATGATGGACCCACCAGGGGTAACTTTGCGGGAAACACCACTATGCACAAAGTTATGTGATCTAGTTTCTACTAGCCCGTGTTATTGAAGGATGCACATGCATATGCAGGCATGTGCACGGTCTATCAACGATGCACCGATAGAGTACGAAGGTCAGCAGGCCCACTGCACCCTATTGCAGTGACATAACCATTCCAACAATGGGACCTATACATCATTGGGGATATTTTCCCACATCCATTAAAACAAAATTGCTACATCCTAATAGCAATTGACTACTTCATGCGATGGAAAGAAGCAGTTATTCTCAAAAAAGAGAATGACCAGGAGGTCATGAACTTCCTCCAGCAGAACATCATCTCACGGTTTGGCATTCTGGTATCACTTGTTTTTGATAATTCAACATACTTTTTGTCTTTGAAACTTTATGATTTTTCATTACCAAATAGTATTATGCTAAAAAACTCATCTAACTATTACCCACAAGGAAACGGTCTCATAAAATCCATGAATAAAAACCTCATCCGCATAATAAAAACCACCATTTTCTCTGAGTAGTGTAATTTGCATACCGCCTTGAAGAATGCATTATGGGTTGACCGTGTAACACCCAAGCCCTCTATGAATACCTCATTGTACTTCTTGGTCTATGGTAAAGAAGTCATCCTTCCACCTAATATCTACTTGCATACACTTTAGCTTTCCCAAGAATCCCAAGGCAAGCCTTTCCAGCTAGCTCACCGCAGGATGGATGCTCTCCATAAGCTTCAAGAAGAATGGATGAAAGAAAAATAAAAATTCACACTTTACCAAAACCATATCAAGAGATGGTTCGATAAGATGTCTCCAAGGAAAGCTAACTTCGGTGTTGGTGATTTAGTTATGAAATGGGATAAGCCCCATGAAGATAAAGGCAAACATATGAAATCCTAGTCCCTGTGAATTGGTCCGTACATAGTCCAAGAGAAGCTTGGCCACACATGTACCATATGAAATCACTTGACAGGAGGGTTGACAACCTTCCTGTCAATGACTGAGATCTCAGGAATTATATCTAGTAGGTTGGGTCATACCCCATGCCATGTACATAGTCTGCTTTCTCCTTGTTGTCTTCATTTTGTTTTCCTTTCTTACTATATTTGGTTTTATTTGGTTTCATTTGATTACTATTTTTGTTTCCGTTTGTTTAATTTTATTAATACCTTACTATTTTTGTTTCCAGAAATAAGTGCTGCCAACCACTATGTTCTGGCTTTTAAATGAGTATGTGGCTGAGATATGAAGAGCGTTGTGACACTATAGCACTTGGCTAGTCTTGTCTTCATCTTCTTTGTCCTTGGTTATAACCTTTGGCTGCTAAAGTCTTGAAGGAAAATATGAGCCGACTGCAAGGGAAGTTTTGGTCCAACCATGAACCTTTGTCCACACTGGGAAAGCCCCATGCATGTACTCAACCTTCTACTTTGTGTGTTCAAGCTCATCCAACTAGTAGAAATAGATAAGGGGAAAATCTAAATGAGCAAACCTATGTCAGAGGACTTACATGCTCCTGTAAAGGGACAACCTCTTCTACTCTCAATAACTCGGGATCCCTCTTCCACCCCAAAAATAAATAAGTGCCTATGCACAGTTTTGTTGAAAAAATACAAAGGAAAAAGGAGAGAAAGGCTTCATGCAGAGAGAGGTGAAGCATGCAACTCCATCGGGGTACTGACCAGGCTCGCTGGTAGTGATGTAATGCGTGTGTTCTTGCATGACTCCATACGGGTACTATTTAGGCCTATTGGCAATGGAGCTACACTAGAGATGAAAACTTATACTTTGAAAATCTTCAACTCATGAGCTAGACTACCCTTCCTGATTTCAAAACACTGTGATCAAGTTGAAATTTTGATTATGTTTGACTGAGTTGGAAAAATGTGAAACATGTATGTCCATGGGGTAAGTGGGGAAGCAAAAGTAACCACCACAACAATTCAATACTTTCGAAAGACAAAGGCCTTGTGCTATCAATGGACCAAGATAGAGAAGTTGGAGTTCTACTAGTGTGTCACCAAGTATTGTAGTGGCTACAACTACCCTCTACAAGTTTGGCCTACATCCAATTTCAGAGCCTCATTTGAGACCTTTACTTGATGACTACACAAATTCGGGTTCACTCCTTGAGCTCGTGTGAGTCTTCACACCCACCTTGCTTGATCATTCAATCAAAAGATTTTTCATGTTGATGTTGATGTCATGCTTGCGACCATGTTCTGGTCATAATCAAGGTCTTTTCTTTGTGTGTACATGTTGTGCTCGCTTTGTAAACATCTATCGCACTCTCAAATGGAGTCACATACACTATCGCGCAAGTGTCATCACGGTCGACCAATGATCAATCATAAGTGTCATTCTTGTCGGTCACATGATCGGTTAGTGATGTTGAGCATGTGTGTCTAGATGGTTTGAGTCGTCTTCTCATCTAGTCATGTAAGTGTGTGTTTACATGATCGCATATGCATCTTTCACTCATTCACACCCTTAGTCACTTTGTTGAAATTCTGACGACCAGATTCCCCTCTGAAAACTGAACCATCACACTACCATCGACTTGATCGATTGTCACCCAGAATAGTGCAGAAGCACCAAGAAATCCATTTCAAGCTGCACTTCCCACAAGATGATCAATCAAACTTCATGTTGGTCAACTGAATAGTTTCACCCGATGGCCAACCTAGGACTGACTCCCCTGAAAAGTTGCGTAGAGGCTACAGACATTGCTTGCTCCACTGACTGAGAAAATTGCATAGACAGGTCGAACAAACACTCAGTGTACATCCATGTCTCCATCAGAAAATTGCATAGTATTTCCAGTGGCCCTCCAGTCAGTCGACCAACTGCTCACTCAAGAAACTGTGCAGTTTTTGTGAGCAAGCCCTCTACTGCCCAACAGTTTGCTCAACTTAGAAACTGCACAAAGTTGATAAGTAGGCCAGCATCCCACCATCAGCACGTTTTTCCCGCCAGCAGCCCCCAAAAACCAATTGCTAGTTCCCTCCAGGAAGTCCGTAGTTTTTGTTGCCTAACTCGAATAGCTGACTTCTAGTTCCCTCTAGGAATTGTACAATTTTTGCTACCCAATTCTCGGTAGCTGACCACTAGTTCCCCTCAGGAATTGCACAGTTTTTGTTGCCAGTGTCCCAGTAGCCAGTTGCTAGTTCCCCCCCAGGAATTGTGTAGTTTTGTCTGCCAAGATCTCGCTTTCAACTCCTAAAAATTGTGCACATTTTGCCTGCGCATCCTTCCCACTGCTCAGACTGTTCCTCTAAAAAACTACACATTTTTGTCCTCCAGGTGAGCTAGACCTTGCAGACAGTCATTGTTCATCTGTTTTTCCCATCTTCATTACTCAGTGTCTGCTTCATAGTTTTCATCAATAGTTCTTGGAGCCTCCATCCCAGCTCATGATCTTGTCTCCTCTACTGGTCACTTGCATTCAAAACAATCATGAATCATGGTAGAATAGGAGGTTTTTGGATTTGATGCCAGCTCGTCATGAGTGACTATAGATACAAGTACACAAACAAACATAGTGCAATAGCAAATGGGATGAACAAAGAGAGTACATGGAGGAAGACATGTTCGCAAATGAACGTACAAACGATGCATGCAAAGAAATGTGCTTGGGAATGGACAACCATGCAAAGATGTGTTCGTGGACGGATGAATGAGAAAACATGCAAGATGTGTTCACATACAGATGGATGGATGAACATGCACTTTTCGCAAATGGACGAACCTGACAAGCTTACCAACATACAAGTAAGGAGCAATGTGTGAATGCAACATCAAGTGAACCAACGACCATCAAAGACTTTGTGCAATTCGCCATGTAGAGGTGAAGTTGGGACACACCATGAGGACATACACCACCCAGCGACACTGCAACTCAACATGGACACCAACAACAACACGAATGTACTAGCACTGCCATGTCGAGTCTTGTCATGAGTCATTTCGTCCAAATCTCTAGTATGGGCCATACTGTCAATCAATGTAATGTAACATGGAAGTCCAAGAGACCCACTTGTTGTATGAAGAGTCAAGTAAATTCCAAAAGTCATGGAATTCAAATAGTCATCAGGGTAGTTGAATAGCCACAAGGGCCAGTTTCACCCTTGGCTATAAATACCCCCACATTTGTACAGGCAAAGGATTTTTTCACGTCAACTCCTCCCACATAGCCTTGAGAGTCTATAATATTTTCTTTGAGGAGTAAGTAATGGCTCCAACGCCCCACCCACGAGGTTAGTGATGTATGGTGTAACGATGTTTCTTGGAACTTTCATTAATTTAGAAGCCTGTTAACAGGCCAACACATTTTCACACATGTATTGTAACTGTTGTAAGATTGATCTTGAACACTTGTAATGCATGTTTCTTTAACCTGTGTTTAACACTTGAACTCATTCACTTGTTGTAATACATATATATTAATTAAAATGTGTTGTATGTGCTATTAATGTTGTCCCACCCATGTTGGTTACCTCCCCAAACATCAAACAAAACTTTCACATAAAACTTGCTATAACAATTGTTGCACTCACGTAGACTCATCCACTAAGTGTTGTACATGTTATCTTCCGTTGTCTGCTGTGATTGCTGCATCTGTGTGGAATATTCTTCCAGAAGTTGTGCACATCATATTGTGTTGTGTGTTCCTAATAGAGTTTGGGCTTCCTCCCAACCGACTTCGGACTCACTCCCACCCTCTCCCTCTATAGTGAAAGAACCATTGACATAGGTAACACTATCAATCACCAGGCACGTGAACCCCACTACTCGAAGACAAAGTAGACCACTCTCCTATCCTGACAAGAAAGAATTGAGCTAAATCTTTAAGATAATGGCAATCAGGCCATCATATACGATGGGACTCCCACACAAAATAGTGTGAGGTCTAGCTGGGATTTCAAACCGGGGTGATCCCCTGAATGTTGGAGGATATAGCACCGTCAACATGTTGATATGCCAGTTACAAGCTAAGGACGAAGCCTTGGAAAAGATACAAAATAACCCCCTTGAGGTAAAAAGTGATTCTTCGATTTCATGTAACTTACCTGATGATGATTTAAAAAAAAAAAAAAACATACTACAGGTATTGGCTCCAAAATATTGAAGAAAATGGTCTATCAGGGGAATTACCTCGGAATTAATGGCCAGGTCATCATAAACCCCATCAAAGTGGAGGAATTGCCTTGTCATGCAGGACTCAGGTATGTCAGGAAGGAAGTTGGGGAATGATCCAAAACAGCTAGTGACACACCAATGACAGATGATGAGGTCACCTCATCACATTCTAGTGATACTGAGGGATCCATGAACACTTATCAGAGGCACATAAGAGGAAACTGCTCCAAGATGACCCAGAAAGATTAGAAGAGAAAGAATCATTGTAGTCACTGCAACGAGGTGGGACACCAGGTGTTATAGCTCCGAATCTTACTCTTGATGTTTGTGATGCTGAACTCATGGCCTAGGGAAACCCCTCCTTCCAGACCTAGTGTAAGTACTTAAAAAATAGTGTTTTACTCCCTATACGCGACATTGCCCTGAGCTAAACGCATGTGTACACGGCTCTGTGTATACCCAACCCATGTATATGTCTTAAAACACTTAAAAAAATTAAATCTCCTTAATTTTTGGTATAGATCATGGGTTTTACCTGTTGATTACCTATTAGTGCTCATGGCCCAACTATTCCCAACAAATTCCCAACTAAAAAACTACTTTGGGAGAAGTATAAAAATGATTCAATGGGAAGGCCTACAGGAGGAGAGACGAGAGAGAAAAATCACTCTGCTGAGATTATCCCTGATCAAGTATAAAGATCCTTGTGCTTCTAGCACTTCCCCCCATTATAGGAAACTCTTGTTTCCTTAAGCTATGATGTTATTTCACTAGTTGAGATACTTTGGTATAAGTCATGGGAGGAGTTTGTTGAAGGCTTGAGATTGGACGAACCCGGAGGATGGTTCCGCTTGGAGTCAGCGAGAGGAAGACTCAGGTGAAACCATTCCTTATTGTATTTTAGTTATCTACAATAAGGAAACACTTGCCTTGTTCCTTAAATTAATCTTCTTCGGGCTTATGATGTTATTGTTATGACTTGCATATGAATAGTTGTTTCAAATGTATAACTAACTACCTTTCAATATGCTATGAAGTTGATTTCTTCATGATGCTTAGTCCATATACTGCTATGCTTCTTTCAATTGGTTGTTTTGTAGGTTAAATGATCGAAAGGAACTCTAATAGGGTTTGGACCCTAGCTAGATCTATTGGAACGAAGGACCCCCAAGTACACCTCTCTTCACGTAGTTTACTTATATTAGTATCATGGCTATATGGAATGATTTTTTTTCATTGTAAATAACCCCGCTCTGCCAGGTTGTTGATCCAAGACCCTAGGGGACTTTGTCCCTCAACAAAATTAGCGACTCCACTGGGGACAACACTATTGTTGTTCTTAGTTTGGGTTAATTTAAGCCAATCACGGCTCAGCCTTTGACTTTCTTGTTGTAACTGAGTTGTCTGTTCTTATAAGATCTTAGACTTTAAGTCTGAATAGTTTCTTCAGACCCCTTTTTTCTCTTTTTCTTGTGAACTGTTATATACGTAGTTTTGCCAGGTTACAGAAGAATATGTACGCAAGTTTCCCCATATGAACCTGCATATACATAGGTTTATTTGGGCTGAATCGCCTATACAAATAGTTGTGAATTGACACAGTCGCGTATACCCTATTTTCCAAGATCTTTGAAAATATTTCTTATTTAGTAAATTTGTTTGTTGGTCTTAGGATTTCCTGAGCAGTCAAGTTTGGCTGTCAGTCTCTGTTTTTACAGCCAGTTTCCAGTTTCGAATTCTCTCCATTTGTGGAAAGTTTTGGTCTTGTTTTGTTTTGTTGTAAGTGTCATCATTTGTGTTCAAGCACACGAGATTTCTCTCTAAGAATCTTGGTTGTTCTGGTCTTGCAGAATAGAAATATTGGTTTCCATCTTTGTGGTGAACTTTGTCTTTCTGACCTTCCTTCTTTGTGTCAAAACTGCATCTTGTGACTATTTGCTTTTCTTTCTTTTTGAAAGTTGTTGAGTGGCAATTTTCAGAGTTGTCTTTCTTGATATTTTGATTATTTTCACCAAGCTCCTTTTGCTGCTTTTTGGTTGCTGACAACATCTTGAAGCACCTATTTTGTTTAGTTTGCGCCCATTTTGAGTTGATAACTTGCAAAGTGTTTTGGTTGCTTATTGTTCAGTCTCAAAGTTTTCAATAGTATTTGGAGCACTTTTGAAAAGTCATTTCTGTTTTTGCTTTTGAAGAAAACTTCTTAAAAACTTAGTTTTTGCTTTCTTTGGCTTTGTTTTGATTTAGTTTCTTTTTTGCAAGTGAGAGTGCAGTTTTCTTTGTCTTGGGATTTGCATTTGGTGTTTGGACAAAAATGAGCATTAACAACTTATATTCTATCTAAACATCTTAAGTGACTGAATTGATAAGCAAGTTACTTTCATTCTTTGATTTAGAGTAGTTTTAAGTTTTGCATCAGCATATACTCATTGCATTGGGATAAACTTGTGCATCTTTTAGGGCATCCATAGTTTTGTTAATTTTTGTGAGTGTGAAGCTTGAGTAAAAGAAAAGAAAAGAAAAATTTATTGCTTTCTTAGAAGTTCCTTAGAACCTAGTAGAAATTTCTTTCATCAAAGAAAAAAACGAGTGCATTTGTATATAGTTTGGTTTTTATTAATTTCTTTTGCGTTGAAAAACACCACAAGTTTCATTTCCGCTTATCCCTTAACTTGAGAACAACCCATTTAAAAATAAGTGCTAATTAAAATATACTAGAACCTTTTTATATATTGTCAATTTAGACACACCAACAAGTTTTAGGATATTTTAGGGCCTTGGATTAGGTGTGTGGAGAGAAAACTCTCCAAGGCCATTTTAAACTATCAAACATAGAAGTCTGAATAGCGAGTGCAAATCCAATAGTGTTAGGGAGACCAGGAAAGCTTGAAATCTGGGAGTTAAGCACGAGGGCTTTTGAAGATATGGAAGAGAGATACCCCCTCTCCTACTTGTCGGATCTTACTCAAGATTGTTCCGCCTAGCTTCTGACACGAGTTGGTAACCTTAGTTGCTTCTCCTAGGGATCTACACAGGTGGATGCAGAGGGGAACCTCGTGGCACCTGACGTCGACATTGTATCATTCTCAACGGTACTTCTCGAGGGCACACTTGTGAAGCTTGGGTGCTTGCACTGGCACAAGCAGTTCTTAGGATGTCAATGTAACTTCCTCTATTACCTTTACTAGTAGGACTGCACCTTCATTATCTTAGACTATCTTCGGATGACCCCTTACTTCACTTTCTTGTATTTTGGTGTCTGGTCCTCATCACCCACAGTGGAAATACTTGAAAGTTGGTTGACTAGCTAACATATTTTAGGGGCTTTTTAGTGTGTGCTCTGCGCTCTTAGTTGGCCTAGCTTTTATTTTTTCTTGATTCTTTAATTAGATCTTAATAAAAAATTCAAAGTGGTTGACCAATCATCTAGACGGTCTCGAAGACTTCGTGGTCTTTCACCACCAAGTTTAGATCCTTCTCCTAGAAGGTGCAGAGGTAATACTTCCATTGGGTTTCATCTCGAGACAGCTGACGCATCAGGGATTCATCCTCTACCTGGAGGCATTAGTGTTAATGATAGGCCTGGTACTTCCAGAGAACTAGAAAGGAACAGCTCAGTTCTTTCTCGAGTTCCCTTTCAATCAGAAGATAACATTGAGGTAGAAGAACTCCCAAAGTTGTTAGCAGCTCCATATTCTCCTCTACCTTCTAGTCATCCAAACGTGTTACAATACATTGGGACTCCGACGCATAGATCGTTAAGTCCAGTTCATATTATGTGCTTACCTTCGATGAACACCTACTAGAAGCATGGCTTCTACCACAAAGTGCTACAACCATGTAGACTCTAACATCAATACAAGGGGGAGGAACTATTTCCCTCCCCTCTGCATCTTTATTTGGGTCTTTTGCTAGCACATCCTTAGTTGGGTCTACCTCCATTCCTTCTACGAGTGGAAATTCCCAAGCCAACACATCTGATTTTGGATTTTTCCTATTTGGCACCCATTCACAAGGTATTTTGTTAGTTCCATTCAGTGCCTCCACATCCATGATGGGTGGGTCGGCTTCATTTCAGGGTTTTCATTTTGGAAGTTGTTATATACCACATCCCAACCTGATGATAGGATCTATAACTTTTTCTTCTATAGGACAAGGTAGCAATCCTTTTCAAGGTTGGACTAACCCTGTGGTTAGTGGCATAGGAACTGGGAATCCATTTTTTGGCCGACAAGGGAATAGGCCGTACTCCACAGTTAGTTTGTTTTGAAGTATTCCTCCCTTAGCTTATGCTTGGAATCCTTATTAGGGGTTATCAACTCCTTATAATCCTTTGGGAGGGATATTCACTGGTTATGGAGGTTTTTCAGCCAGAGTTGGTCAAACTCCGAGTTTTGCTGGACCACAAGGTTCACCCTTTTGGTTCAGCTGGTTCTACTGGTTACTACAGGTAGCCTGGTGCCTTCCAAAATCTAGGCGAATCTTTTCAGGACTTTGGGAACCCTGCCCAATCTGGATGGAATCCCCAAGGATCTCCTAGGCTTCCTTTTCTGGCAATGATGAATTTTCCAGATCTCACGAAATTAAAAAATGATCCAATCAAATACAATGTGGCCTGGCCTCGGGTCCCAACCAAACTCTCTTCGGACATTCCAAAGTTCAAGGGGAAGGGCAGTGAAGACCAAGGCGACCATGTAACCACATTCCATTTGTAGTGCTCATCAAACTCCCTCATCGATGACTCGGTTAGGTTGAGACTTTTTCAATGCACTTGAACTGGCAATGCAACCAAGTGTTATATAGAGTTTCTAGGGGGAAGGTTTACATCCTTCGCAAATTTGGCTAACATTTTCCTAAATAATTTCGAGTTGCCTATCCATTATGATGCCGGAACTGAACTTCTGGACAGTTTTCGTCAAGATACAACAACTCAAATTTCTGATCATATTTAGGAATGGATACGGAGAAAGAGGTTCATTAAAGCCGAAATTCCTCCTGAATACCGTCTCGAATGGTTTTTGAAATCCTTACAACCAGAGATCTCTAAGGATTTAGGGCCTATTATGAAGAGCAAGCTATTTTTAGGGCCTAGCAGTTAGAATTGATTTACTCAGTCTGGGATTCTACAAAAAATCTTGCCTGATGCTCTAGGGACTAAGGTTGATATAGCCAAGTTGAAGCCAGGTCACCATGCAGATGGTATTGTTGGATCCATAGACACAAATGCGGTGAACCTGTTGAGCCATTTGCAATAGCTGTATTTACAAATTGCTCCTACCAACCAGGTCACATTGTCTAACCCTTCGCCTTCTCAACCCTCTTCTGTTAATGTCCTCCAATCTTCCAACCCCAAAGGAAATCAAAATTCCAATGGGAAAAATAAAGGACGAGGTAAGAAAAAGAGTCAAGATGGGAAGACTGACACAAATAAACTTGGCAATAATGTTGCTGGTGGTGGAAATGAGTCTAGAAAGAAAGTCAACTTTCCATGCAAGCTATGCAGTAGAGACCATTTAACTCATCTTTGCCCAAAAATTCAAGACGCTCAGTGCTTGTTATGGAAGCAAGGGACTTCTAGTTCTCAAGCTATGTTAACCAACCCTTTTCCCCAAGGGCAGCAGATGCTTGCTGGCACGAATTCAAATCCTGGTACCTCTACAGGGGGAAACTGGGAAGGGGAGAAATCATCAAGTGTTTTCATGATGGGTTCTAACGTCCATGTGGCCACTCGATCATGTGATTATGGTGAAACTAAAACATCTAAGGACAAAAATGCTCTCAGAACTACCAACCTTCGCATTGAGCGGCCCTCTATCGAGAATATACCATTGATACTGAAATGTTCTGCTGAATGCGCGACTATCAATCTTAATGCTAGGGCTGCCCAGAATTACTCAATTGTTGAGGATATGGCTCACATTCCATGCACTATGTCTGCTTTAGAGGTCCTCTAGTTGTGTCCAGCTCAACGAAGTGCTTTGCTTTTGGCGACAGGGGAAGTTGATCCAAATAACTCTTTAGTGCTCACTTTCGACTTGCTTAATGTCAAAAAGGAACTCCCTCATCACATGGCTTTTCAAACAAAGTCTACATACTAGAAAATTACATTTTTCAAACCATTATTGATGAAGGAGCTTCCATGTATGTCATGTCGATGTCATGCTGGAAGGCCATTGGATCGCCTTCGGCTGTTCCTTCACCTACCCTCCTGACAACATTTGACGAGCATTCTCATAAGCCGCATGGGATTATCTCGGCCTTTACAATATGTGTTGGGGGAAAGGTCATCAATATCGAAGTAGAAGTCATTGATGCTAACCTATATTACAATATCCTCTTAGGATGGAATTGGGTATATGAAATGGATGCCATTGTTTCGACTCCATTTTGTGTCATTTTCTTTCCTCATGAGGGGAAAATTGTTAAGGTTGATCAATTAGATTATTCTCCATTTGATCCTCAAGCAACTTCAGACTCTACTCTTCCCTTAGTGGATAACCCTCGTCTGCCTACTGAAAATCTGGGAGTTGGGATGTATTATTCATTGATGGGTACATTTGATTTTCCCTCTCCTATTGCTAGAATCAATGTCGTTTCATCATGAAAGGAGTCCTCACAGGAAGATTTCTTCTGAACTCATTATTTTCAAAGCCTTGGACCTTGCCTTCACCTACGACCACATTAAATGAAGGAAAAGTCAGTGGAATGGCATTTCCTATGTCTGCAGTAGATCTTAGATATCAGTCTATCATCAACCCTGCAGACAACCATTCTACTCCTTTCTTTGAGGAGTTAGATGGTGATGTGGCCCCAACTTGGGCCCTTGATTCTACCTCCACTATGGACTGCTTAGATACGGTTTTACCATCCAAGGAATCAACCCTAAAAGTAATGATCGGTGTAGATTGACCTTGGGAAGAATTACGCCACCGTTCGTATTTTCTTCATCCGTTGCAGGAAGTAGAATCTAGGTTCTCCGAGCTTTCTACTAGTGATGTTTGTATGGTATCAAATCCTTTGGCTCCAGCATACTTTCGTACCGATGGTAATATGTTAGTGATTTCAAAAATGATATCTATAAACATCTCTAGGAACCCTAATGTGATCGAAAATCTCTTCATCGGAGCTGAATGTTCCCCTAAAGAAATTCAAATTTACACTGACCTTTTTAAGGAGTTTTGAGATGTATTCACTTAGTCTTATGAAGAAATGCCTGGCATGGATCCATCCATAGTTCAACATGAGATCAACACGTATGAAAATGCTAAGCCGATTCATTAGAAGCTTCAGTTGGTTAATCCTAGGAAAATAGAAACTATTAAAGCTGAAGTTGAAAAGCTGCTCAAGGTGGGTTTTATATACCCTGTTCCTCTTACAGATTGGGTTTCTAATCCAGTCCCTATAGATAAAAGGCAAGGAAAAGTCTGAGTATGCATTGACTTTAGAGACCTAAAAAAATCTTGTCACAAAGATAATTACCCCATGCCATTTATTGATCATATTATCGATGAATGTGCGGGTAATGAGATTTTCTTCTTCATGGATGGTTTTTCCGGTTATAATGAGATCTTTATCCGTCCTGAAGATCAGCATAAGACAACTTTTATATGTCCCTGGGATAACTTTGTGTATAAAAAGATGCCTTTTGGTCTTAAAAATGCTGGAGCTACCTTCCAGTGGGCCATATTAGATGCTTTCCATGATGTTAAACATATCATCGAAGCATACTTGGATGATTTAACTACTTGTTCTCGAAAAAGAACTGATCATCCTAGTCACCTTCGATTGGTTTTTGAGTGATGTTGATTTTACAAGATTTGGTTGAATACCAATAAGTGCATTTTCACGGTTACATCCGGTTGGTTATTAGGGTTCATAGTGTCAACTAAAGGGATTCGAGTTGAGCCCTTCAAGGTAAAGGAAATAATTCAGTTGCCTCCCCCATCCACAATTTGACAACTTCAAAGTCTTCAAGGGAAGGCTAGTTTCTTAAGAAGGTTTATAGCGAATTATGCCGATATCACTAAAGGGTTATGCGTTTGCTATGGAAAGGAGTTCCATTTGTATGGGATGACTTTGCGTAGTGGTCATTTGATGCCTTGAAAAAAACATTAGTCTCTACCCCACTTTTGAGTCCACCGGATCATGTTAGGGATTTCCTTTTGTATCTCCCTGCTACAGAATCAACCATTGGTATGGTTCTCATTCAGGAAGATGATGCTCTCATGGAGCATGTGATTTATTACTTGAGCCAAGGCTTGGTAGGTCCTGAACTTCACTATTCTCCTGTTGATAAGTTGGCTTTGGCAGCTTTCCATGTTCTCTAGCGGCTCCGCCATTATATCTTACTACGCAGAACTTTCGTCTTAGTGGTGGTCAATCCGTTCCAATTTTTCCTTATTAGGCGAGTGATTGGGGGCAAAATAATCGATGGATAGTCATTTTACAAGAATTCGATCGTGAGTTCTTGTCCGCCAAGTCTAAGAAATATATTGTTTTTGTGGAGTTAATTTCTAAGCTACCTTGTGGAGAGGACACTGTTTATGATAAAAGTTTTCCCGACAAACATATATTCCTTATCTCTTCACTCGACCCTTGGTATGGAGATATCATTGTCTATCTTCACACTTCGAATTTTCCCTCTACTTTCTTTAAGGATGAACACTGAAATTTACGACACCTTGCCAAGAACTATGTCATCATTGGTGATACATTATATCATCGAGGGGTTGATTCAATCCTTCGAAATTTTTCAACCTTAGAGGAAGTATAGTCAGTGCTCAATGATTGCCATGGTGGAGCTTGTGGTGATCATCTTTCAGGGCTTGCTATAGCCCAACGTATCTTGCATGCCGACTACTTTTAGACTTTTCTCTTCAAAGATTGTGTTGAAGTAGTCAAGTGCTGTCACCCTTGTCAAGTTTATACTCGGAAGATGTATGCACATCTAGCTCCTCTTTTCCCTATTGTCACTGTCGGTCCTTTTATTAAGTGGGGTATTGATTTTACAACTTGTAATCTACCTTTAGCGGTGAATCACAAGTACATTATTGTGGCTGTAGACTACTTCACGAAGTGGGTTGAGGCCATGCCAACTTATAAAAATGATAGTGAAACAATGGCATTGTTCCTTTTTAATCAGATTATCTCAAGGTTCCGTATCCAAAGAGAGATTGTCACTGACCATGGCAGTCATTTCCAAAACTAACTAATGTCTAAATTGGCTCTTAAATTGGATTTTCGGCAGGAGCACTTGTCTCCATATTATCCTTAGGCCAATGGATAGGTCGAGGCAGTGAACAAAACGCTTAAGACGATCCTGCAAAGGACGATCAACAAAAATCGGTCCACTTGGTATATTATGTTGTATCTGGCTCTTTGGGCATATCAAACCTCCGTAAAGACTGCTACAGGTTTTACACCTTTTTAGTTAGTTTATGGGATGGAATCTATCTTCCCTGTTGAATGTAAAATTCCATCTCTTAAGTTAGTTATTGAGCTCCTTCCAGAGACCTCTACCCCCGAAGAGTGCCTCCTTCATTTGGAACATCTCGATGAGTAGCATCGAGATGTTGCCACAATCAATGAGGCTCATAAGCAAAGGGTTAAAACTCAATACGATAAAGGTGTCCATCCTCGAGTCTTTTTGAAGGCAACCTTGTCTTGGTCTATGACCAAGATAACGAAGCCTTGGGGGCAGAAAAGTTCAAACCTATGTGATACGGTTCCTTTATAATTAAATGAGTTTTAGAAAAAGGGGCATATGAGTTAGTGGATTTTGAAGGAGACAAGTTGGCAGAGCCCCGAAATAGGCTCTACCTCAAGAAGTACTTTGCTTAAGTAGTAGCTAGGCAATGGCTTCTTTGTACATTTTGTATTTTTTGTACATATCTCATCAGGAGTTTTTGATATAAACACTTTTTGGTTTACTGTGGCAGGTCTTGATGGATGACTTGGTCTATTTTGGATTCACCGATGGTGCTAGTTGGCACACTCAGAACCTCGCTTTCGCAACTTGGGTAATCTACTATCTAACTGGTCAGTTGATGGTGTCAAGGGGAGTATGCATTGGTCCTGCTTCAAATAATATGGCTGAGTATACTTCCGTCATTAATTTACTATCCAAAGCAATTTCTTATAGAATCGATTCATTGGTAGTCTCCCTTGATTCACAACTGATAGTGTCACAGTTGAATAACATTTATCGGGTAAGGTATCCATGTTTATATCGCCAATATTTAAGGGTGAGGTTGTTTCAAAGATCATTTAATTACATTAATTATTTTCACATTCCAAGACCTCATAATTGGTTCGTTGATTCTATCGCTAATCAAGCATTAGACTGCCACATCATTCATTCATCACAATAAAATCAAGCATCAAAAAGTTGAAACTGTATAGATATATAGATATATAGATATCTATATATCTATATATAATATATATATATATATATATATATATATATATATATATATTAATTAAATAATAATATAGATATTAAATATATATTATAAATATATATATATATATCATAAAATATCTCCACTGTACATAAGTGTGTCTAAAATAATATAAAAAAATTGGGACTCAAATGCCCATAATCATGTCTAGTACATCTAATGCCCCAGCTCAATATGTGTGGCTAAGTATGCGACTACTGCTTTGGCCACATGCCTAAGAGTGTGAACCCAGTCTCGTCACATGCCAACCACATGATGTTGCATGTCTATAGGGAGATCCTTTACAACCTCCATCGATACTCGGTGAGTTAGTCTCACCAAGTGCTGCTAAAGAGTGTATAGGATTCGCTCTGTGTCAGTAGTCGCGTCTTCGGTACCTCGGCCGTGAATTCCATGCCATGGGAACCCATCTGGTCGTACTGGTCTAATATCTTGAAAATGATCATCACAATAGTCATTTGAATCCTATCAAAAATATTTTTCAAAGTTCATTTTTATATTTGAAAAATCATAAAAAAATCATAAAATCATAAAATCCAAAACATTTGTTACCTATATTGCCCCATGCCGCGTCTGGTGGTAAAGCTAGATCAAGATCTCCTCATAAGTCCAAACTGAGATAAGGCTAATCATCCACTCCAATGATTTTCTACTCCCTCTAGGAGAAGAATTCATCATCGAAAGCACTTCGTGGAACATCCCCACCTCCTAGTCGTTTTATCATGTCGGCCCACCTACCCATCCATGGATCTCATGGGGTACTAATCGAAACTGATACTCTAGGATGGAGTGCTAGGACCCTCTCAAAGAAGAAAGAGCATAAAATAGATCCATATCCAAAGTTTTTGGTCTAACCCTTCTTGATAGAAGTAAGTTGGCTCTTCAAGTTGGCAAGAAGAGGAGTACACCAATCAAATACTGTGGTGAGGTAGTCTACCGCCAAGATCATGGCAAGCCATGAAGCCTGGTGTAAGGAATCTGATCCATTCGCTCTGGCTATAGAGAATAGGATGATCCTCAATGATAAACTCTCCATCTGATTGATTGGAATTTGACTTTCAACCTATTTTGGATGACCCAGGAAATGGATATGCACATAGTCCTCGATAGAGAGGCTATCTCATGATCTGCCTATGGAATGTACTACCTCTCCCGATTGGGAAAATCCAGTGATGAAATAAACATCCTCAATCTCTATCTTGAGTGGCATTTGATCGATCATGAATGAGTCATCCTCGATGCTCCAGTAATGAATAAGAATTTCGAGCAAGCATGTGTTTTCTTTCATGTTTGGCATTTTGAAGAGCTTTAGAAAATCACAACCTCTTAAGGCTTCCAGGGCATTAGGATCATTCATAACCTTATCATCCACTAAGGCACGCTCTCTTTCCCTCCAAGTGATTGACATTCTGAAGAAAAAACAAGTTTGGACCCTTAGATTTTTTGTTTGAAGTTTTCACAGTGTATATGTGGTTCCATTCATACACAGTCGCATCTAGGGCCTATGTATACACAGGTTTCACATAGTCAACCCGCGTATATGCCGCAGAAAATTTTTTGACATAAATTCAGCAGTGGAACTTGAATTACAGATTTTAAAACCAATGACAAATGAATGCAAGATGAGTTTAAGGGTTACCTGGTGATTTTGGGAAGATTTGAACGGTCGAATTTGGAGAATGGCAAAGCTTGCTCCTTTTTCTTCACTCCTTGTGCTCTCAACTCAAACGGTGTTAATGGTGAGTCAAAAAACTATTTATAAGTTTTGAACATGTCAAATTTTTTTAAACTTTATTTTGTTTCGTCTCATGTAACTTTTAACTTGAGAGCTTGGAATGTCGAGAATGTTCTGGTTTTTAGGACATTTTGGATGCTTTTTCGATAGTTTCGAGACGGTTCCATGACTGCTGACCCCTCATGGCAAGTATCATTTTCTCACTGGAATATAGGTTAGGGAAGCCTTTTTTCCATTGCATTATGCATACTAGCATCCATTTGTAGATCCACTTGCCATAGGGTTGATCCCATCGTGTTATGGTTCGTAAACCATCTTCACTCATCGATTTTTAATCATGAGAAGATGGTAGAGCCATCATTTTCATGAGCATCCTAGTTAGCACCTCCCTGACATTTATTGCCCATGCTACTTCGATTTGTGTAGGCTCGGGAGTCCTCTATAGTCCCGCCATGACTTATGTGATGAAGACGCATTCCTCTTTGCTTCTTCGCTTTGTTCTGGCCATATACCCTAGAGGCGTTTTTGTGTTGAGTTGTACTAATGCATTGCATTTTGACCATTTGCACCTTTTGGCCTTGAGCCGGCTTCACTTGGACTCGTCTTTAAGCCAAATTTTGATCATGACATCTACAAAATCAAACTTGCATCCCCTTGACTTCTGTAACTTTACACACCCTAACCTATGGAAGGAACACACCTTTGAGTTTCTTTGACCAGTTTTCACCTCCTTGCATTGAGCATAGGATTGTTCCAATCACAAAAACTAGATCATCTATTTCACCAACACTTGTTCTTTCAACTCTACTATAGCATTATTTTATTCTTTTTCCAACTTAACGAAAAGGACAAAAAAATCATATATTCCACAAAAGAGAGGGAACGGGACAATATTTCTACTTATTGTTGGCAGTTAGAGTTAGTCATGTGACCCTTGAACAAAGCACTCAAAATAAAATCTCCTCCATTTTGGCAGGATTTAGTTCAGTTTTCCCCTGATTGGTTATTTGTTCCAATCATATGGAGGATTTGTTCGTGCCTCTTGCATGATGAACTTATATAGAACACATATTTCATTAAATTTGGAATTTTTTTATTACAACGACATCAATAAAATTAAGGTTTTTGGTTATTTTGAAATTCTAGATTCATCATTTAATTCCAAATTTAATGAAATATGTGTTATAGAGTCATCATATGCTTCCACATAGTCATCATTGAGTCGTGATTTTATTCAAGGGAAGTTAGCCTGAGTCAGCCTCTCTGCGGTGTCTCTTGACTCATTTTTCAGTCATCCATCCCTGGTTGTCAGTGTCTTGTCTATCATCAGATCAATTATATTGGTCCTTTACTCGTGCCGGTTTGAGAAGGTCCCCATTGACTTTTTGCTGGTGAGTCTTGTTCTTATCAACAATGACATCTTGCTCTGAGGACAGGCCTAAAGCCACACCCTGGCCCTATTTTCATTATTGATAGGTCACCTTGTGCTTAGCATCGATCAATATCGCACATTGGGATTTGTGTAGTACCTTGGTTTCCATTTGACCCTATTAGTGGGTACCTTGCCTCTGTGTTACCTCTCATTATTCATTGGTTCAGAGGGTTTCTATCGTGAGCTAGCCACATCTTGTGTACACTGAAAACGTGCTCCAGTTGGGTTACTACATCTTTTTCATCTAATTCCTTCCACATTATTCACCTATGGGTTACCCTCGCGCTAGATTGATGAAGGATGCCTTAATGTCTTCCTTCTAGTAGATATTTCCCTATCGACTATGACTCATTGCTCTAGGGCAAAGATCTAGAGTCCATTTAGTAGTACCTTGGGGTTTGCTGTCATCAGTGGCATATCCTTTGCTATTGACAGTGGGAAATCATCATTGTCTCGTGATTGATAGATTCTTACACGTGTTCGACTCCAGCTCATCTATTCACACTTTTTAGATTGTACTGGGTACCTTGACGCTCATTATAATTATCAATGAGTAGTCTTGTGTTTGTTAAGGGTGTACATCAATGACCGATAATCAAATGATTTCTCACATGGTTGACTTCAGACCATTTATTCCCATGGTGTATAAATGTACCACAGCGGTCGGTGAATACCTCGGGTTGCATGACTATTTTATTAGTTCACTTGACAATTTCTCTTGTTTCTACTAGTTGATACCACTCCACCTTATATGTTGCAGTCATTCATGGAAAAATTTTGTATGCTGGCACCTGAGTTTGCAATGTAGTACCACCTTACTCCATCATGTTCATTTGGTACTTTTGGGATTACTCTTTGGTATCAGTGATCAACTTTATCCTTCAGCATCATTGACATTCTTATATGCGATTCAGACATGTACTTGTTTGATTGTGATCTGTTAGCGCTTGGAATTCACCTAGGCTGAGATAGACAAACTCTCAAGGCTACATCAAACCATTTCACCTCGTAGCTAGCCCTACGAGGTATGAGAAGGCTCTCTCGGGTCAGATTCGGTAGATCTTTCAATATGATAAGCTGACCAATTAAGAATAAAGATTTTAGGCTAGTAAATTGATAAGGGGGGTTGATTTAAATATTTTTGGTTTTTTGGTGGCAAATTGGAGGGAGTGCAATTCAGGGTGCGGGGATTGAGCACAGTTTTTGCAGGGGGATCTTTGGGGCAAGGTAGGAGTAAGCGCTGATGCTTTAATATGAGATGGATGATCAGGATAGAGAATGAGCTAAAGAGGGCAAACAACCATTTGAATCCTCTCTAGACAATAGAAAACATAAATTTTGAACAAACTAAAAAAGCTGAGCATGTCAAAGCATGAATTCAAACTTTACCACTTCATCTGTCCAAATAGAAGCAAAAGAGAGATGTGGAATACATAAACAGACTTACAAGAACATGTAGAGAACACACCATCAACACAACAATCCACAATAATCCACAATGATGTCTGCAAAACCCTGGCCTTCCTTTTCTTTAAATTGCAGAGATAGATGTACAATATACAATAAAGCTTTCTCCCACAAGAGTCCAACCATGAAAATGAGAAAGAGAGAGCATAATATAGACCATCTAACTCCTTTCCCCACCTCTAGGGGTCGAGCTCAGCTTCCTAAGAGCAGTTTGAACTAATTCTAATAAGCACTAGATAATAGGCAGCTCAACAACTTGCCTCTATTACTTAGCTAATTGATTCATGCATTAATTATTCACTTTTTACATCAAGGAAGCTTCTAGAAGGGTAAAGAGAGATAAAATCTATCAAAGTGCCATGAAAATATTACATTTATCCATCATCTACAAGTAAAAATGGTCAACCATAGTCAAAACAGTGTTTTTTGACAAAAAAGGTCAATTCTGGCAAAGCTGGCTCAAATGGTCGCGCCCCCTGTTCAAATGGTCACGCCCCTTTGCAGCAACTTTTGAGTGGGTTCCACTGGTCCAAATCAGGTGCAAGATGGCTCATTGGAAAGCTTGGTCTGTCTACTTTCCATCACAAGTGGAATTTATGAATTTGGAGTTGTTTTGCCCCCTCAAAAACCATTTCTCCCAAGGTCACTTTCTGCAACTCAAAAAGTGGGCAGAAAGTCATTTTTTTGATGTATTTTGAGCTTTTGGAGGCTCAAATCTCAAAATCAAGCTTCTCCCAAGTATTGGTAATTTTTATCTTTGCATACCCTTTCCAAAAATGCCAAGTTTTCAAAATTCCGAGCAGTCCTTCAAAATAGCCGTGCTTGGAACGCGACGTTTCGAATGGCCAAAACCTGTAAATTGCACAAAAAATTCGCAAATGACAAAATTTTCTCCAAATTTCTTGAAATTTGGGTTGGGATTCCCCAATCAAGTAACATGCTCAGCAAAAGAGGCTTTGGCCAAAATTTGGAGTGGATCGGGCGTTTTCTTTCGTTTTTGTGTTTTGGCCAACCGTCCTTGGAGCACCTTCGTTCTCGCCGATATTTTTGACATTTCTCTCAAACCGTGACACCTGTGCAAAAAGTGAAAGATGTTTTTCTTCTTTGGCATGTTTTGGACAAAAACCTCTCTCAGTTTTCCAAAATTCATATCTAATTGCTTTGAAACATCATTTGAGTGGAACTTGCCCTGATGTGTGAAACAAGGAATTTTGTCGAAATGAAGCGAAATGAAGGGGATAGGGGGCTTATAAATTCTCGAGGAAATTTTTAGGAGTGGGGAGGGATGTTATGGAGTAGGGGAAAGTGGAATCTCAGAGATTGAGTGAGGGGAAGGGGTCCAAAAGGGCAAATCACAGGCCAAACCTAGAAAATTGCCAAGTTGTAGCTAGAAACTAAGGTTTGTGCAAAAATGAGGATTTTGGGGAATCTGAGTGTTGGGAAGTGTATGATATGGTACTTTAAGGATAGGGGAAGGTGTATGAACATCAGGAAACAAGTTTTGCCATTGATTTGACCATCCAAGAGAAATTGGCTTCAAAACCCTAGGAGAGGGAAATGAACTTGCCAAGGCACAACTGAAGCATGAACAAGGTGTAAAATGACTCATTAGACACTGACATGATAATGAAAACCCTATGAATGATGATATACTCAGCTGAATGATGACATAGACCGCCATTTGGACAACTTTAGAAGGAGTGAAAGCAAACCCTAGACCTAATGCCTAGTGACCAAATTTTGCTTGAAGACTCACTGAAATGACAAAATTTGACCTTGACACTTCAAAATAACTTTGTAAGAGCATATTTGATCACTGGAAGAAGGCTGTAAAGACTGACACTAAAATTGGCTCCAATGGGGATGGTAGCTCCTTGGAGGTGCCAAGAACCGCAGACCTCTGGGAGAGCAGACCAGTGCGTTCAACCCTTGGGCGATGGAGTCATTATTTGAACAGATAACATAAAACCTTTGACACATTTATTGAATGAAAACTTGACTGAAAACTGACTGAAACTTGACTCAAATCGACTCGATGGCAAACTAAAACAGGATGATGCCCTTATGGCTGCTTATTTATTTACAAAGCTACCCTACTTTGCTGTACAAACAATAGATCAGGTAATACTAAAATGCCAAATTAGCCATTCAAGTAAACTTGAGCATGATGCGGCTTGAAAATGCTGCCACGAGGTCACAGATGTAGTAGCTGGCGGCCCTTCATGCATGTACTGACCCTGGTCACGGAAAAGACAGCCTGATCTGTCAATCAAACCAAAAAACATGTCCATATATTCCGCAATACGATCACGGAAGCCAGTCTCTATTGGCTGCTCCAACTTTGCAATACATACTTCCAGCTGCATATCGTCAATGTAGACCTCTATAGGCAAATCTATGATTTCTTGTTTCAATGGAGGAATTATTTCCAAAAACGTTTTAGGGTCTTGGAAATCATATGACTTGATAAGATGACCAATTAGGAATAAAGATTTTAGGCTAGTAAATTGATAAAGGGGGTTGATTTAAAGATTTTTGGTTTTTTGGTGGCAATTGGAGGGAGTGCAATTCAGGGTGCGGGGATTGAGCACAGTTTTTGCAGGGGGATCTTTGGGGCAAGGTAGGAGTGAGCGCTGATGCCTTAATCTGAGATGGATGATCAGGGATGATAGAGAAGGAGCTAAAGAGGGCAAACAACCATTTGAATCCTCTCTAGATAGCAGAAAACATAAATTTTGAACAAACTAAAAAGCTGAGCATGTCAAAGCATGTATTCAAACTTTACCACTTCATTTGTCCAAATAGAAACAAAAGCGAGATGTAGAATACATAAACAAACTTACAAGAACATGTAGAGAACACACCATCAACAAAACAATCCAGAAGAATCCACAAGGATGTCTGCAAAACCCTGGCCTTCTTCTTCTTTAAATTGCAAAGATAGATGTACAATATACAATGAAGCTTTCTCCCACAAGAGTCCAACCTTCCAACCTCTCAAAATGACTAAGAAAACACATAATATAGGCAAGCTAACCTCTTCCCTTGCCTCTAGGGGTCGAGTTCATCCTTCTAGGAGCAGTTTGAACTAATTCCAAACTAAGCACTAGATAATAGGCAGCTCAACAACTTGCCTCTATTACTTAGCTAATTGATTCATGCATTAATTATTCACTTTTTACATCAAGGAAGCTTCTAGAAGAGTAAAGAGAGGTAAAATCTATCAAAGTGCCATGAAAATATTACATTTATCCATCATCTACAAGTAAAAATAATCAGCCATAGTCAAAACAGTGTTTTTTGACCAAAAAAGTCAATTCTGGCAAAGTTAGCTCTCACGTCTGCGCCCC